>BLSH010501138.1:1591455-1604222 GCA_018402905.1 Glandirana rugosa | reverse complement strand
AAATTCACAAAGGAAATAAATAAATAAATGAGTAAGTAATATATATATATATATATATATATATATATATAATATGGGAAACCTTTAAATTACATATCACAACTTCCTCTGTTTTATTATGTTATGTTATCTATGCATACGTATGGAATTTATGACGTTGATACCTCTACTTGCTTTGTATTGTCCATCATTACAGTAGATACACAGACATCAAATGTAAAAGACATATACATCCTTCTGTAAGAAAGACTTCTGAGGAAGCAGTGACATTCTATAAATCCACGAAACATGTAGAGTCTACAGAAAACTGTATAAGTATCTTTAATAACTATTTGCATAGATGTCTGAATCCATTGTCAAGTGTCAAATTTTAAGATATGTACATATGTACTTCTACCCTCTTCTCTCATTTTTAACCACTTCACCCCCGGAAGGATTTCCCCCTTCAGGACCAGAGCACTTTTTGCGATTCGGCACTGCGTCGCTTTAACTGACAATTGCGTGGTCGTGCGGCGTTGTACCCAAACAAAATTTGCATCCTTTTTCCTCCACAAATAGAGCTTTCTTTTGGTGGTATTTGATCGCCTCTACGTCATTTCTGATCACTGCTATAAACAAAAAAAGGGCGACAATTTTGCAAAAAAAAAGCAATTTTTCTTACTTTTTGCTCAAATACAAATCCAAAAAAATATATAAAGCGGTTTTGGCCAATTTATGTTCTTCCTCATATTTTTGGTAAAAAAAATCGCAATTGGCGTTTATTGATTGGTTTGCGCAAAAGTTGCCGCGTTTACGGATGATGAGAATTCATTTCTGGGGTTTTTATTTTTTTAAATATTTTTACTGGTAATGGCGGGCGATCTGCGATTTTTAGCGGTACTGTAATTTTGTGGGCGGACATGTTGGACCATTTTGACACTTTTTTGGGACCAATGACATTTATACAGCGATCAGAAATTTAAATGTCCACTGATTACTGTATAAATGTCATTGGCAGTGAAGGAGTTAACCTGCAGAGGGTAGTGAAGGGGTTAACTGTGTTCCCTGGGTGTGTTCTAACTGTGGGGGGGCTGGGCTGTTATGCGCATAAGAGATCTAACTGATCCCAGTGACAGGGATCAGTAGATCTTCTATGCCCGCACTGACAGAGCGGGAAACCGCTGTGTTTACATTGGCGGTTCCCCGTTCTTTTTGCTGTGGCCGCTCATCACGGCTTGCCGGAGGACATCGGGAGTGCGGCGGGCGCGCGCCCCCTAGCGGCCACTCTGCAAATCGGCGTTTATATATGGCGATTCACGGGACCCGCCCACACTGCCGCAGTAAATATACTGCGCGCGGTGTGGAAGGGGTTAAGAATTGTAATAAAAATTTATATTTTTTAAGAAAATTATGGTTGTATTGAGTCTGTACAGTGCCATGAAAGTCTAAACCTAATGCCTCAAATAGGGGCGAGTCTCAACCACCTCCCCCCTTTCCTTATGTACAAATTACTTCTGGACGTAGGTACTATGTTGTATTAGTTTATATTCCGGGCACTCTTTAATATTAAAATGAGTAAGTAAGTTAATTATGTAGTGGTTCAGGCATGAGGTATTTAACCACTTAAGGACCGGAAGGATTTCCCACATTAAGACCAGAGCACTTTTTGCGATTTGGCGCTGTATTTTTTTAACTGACAATTGCGCGGTCATGCGATCTTGTACCCAAACGAAACTGACGCCCTTTTTTTCCCCACAAATAGAGCTTTCTTTTGGTGATATTTGATCCCCTCTGCGTCACTTCTGATCACCGCTATAAACAAAAAAAGTGACAATTTTGAAAAAAAAAAAACAATAGTTTTTACTTTTTGCTATAATACATATCCAAAAAAAAATATATATAAAAAAACAAATGTATTCATCAGTTTTGCCCGATTTATATTCTTCCTCATATTTGTGATAAAAAAAATTGCGTATATTGATTGGTTTGCGCAAAAGTTGCAGTGTTTACAAACCATAAGAATTAATTTATGGCGTTTTTACTATTTTTAAATTTTTTTACTAGTAATGGCGGCAATCTGCGATTTTTATCAGGACTGTGATATTGCAGCGGCCATGTCGGACATTTTTGACACTTTTTTGGGACCAATGACATTTATATAGCGATCAGAAATGTAAATATCCACTGATTACTGTGTAAATGTCATTGGCAGTGAAGGGGTTTACCTGCAGGGGGCGAACTAGGGGTTAACTGTGTTCCCTAGGCGTTTTCTAACTGTGAGGGGGCTGGGCTGCCAGGGGCATAAGAGATCTAATTGATCCCATTGACAGGGATGAGTAGATCTCTCACATGCCGCCTGACAGAGTGGGGAACCGCCATGTTTACATCGGCGGTTCCCCGTTTTTCTTCTCTGCCAGGTCATCGCGGGTAGCCGGCGGATATCGAGTCCCACGGCCACACTGCTGCAGAGTGCGGCGAGCACGAGAGCGCGCCGCCAGCGGCACGCTCCCATCCGCTAGCCGCGTATGAGCAAGCTATCGTATATAAACAACGGTTCGCGCTACAGCGCCACTCTGCAGCCGTAAATGTACATGAGCCGGTCGGGAACCGGTTAAGGAGTGTAAAAATATAATAGCCAATTTCGAGTAGTCGCTACCTTTTTGGATCAGTTTCTCAGCAGTAATGCATAGAAACCTAAATATGGAAAAACACAGAATCATTGGGACTGATTTACTTAAAGTATAAATAAAGGCACAACCTTTTTTTTTTTTTAGTTTTGGATAAAGTGGAGATAAATTATACCCCCTGTTAGATTTCTATTGCTGTCTGTGTCCCCGTTAGGGAGATTCACCTTTGCTATTTGTCATGTTTACCTTTAACATTGAAAGTGAAAGAAATTCCCAAATTTTGGTTTGTCCCCCATTCCAATGGGGACGCTAGTTCTGGTGACCTGGGGATTCTTTCAGTTTGTAGGAATTTCCTCTCACTTCCTGCTTTGGCTATGGGACAGAAGTGAAGGCAAATCTCCCCAATGTCAAAGCTGTTTTTTTATTGGTGGAAGAAGGGTATTTATATATTTGTGTGATTTTTAAACTATTTTCATTCAATAGTTGACATTTATAAAGATAGTTTGTATTTACTTAGTTGTTTTTGATACCCCACATTTGTCCAGTGAAAGCAGCTTCCCTTTGGTATTCCATTCACCTTTTTTCTTTTGTATTAACACATGTACATACTGTATTTCTACAGTTTAAAGCATTTTACCTCTTTATTAGCACTAAAAACTGTCAGGGGTTCTATTCCTTCTCCACTGTTATCATAGCATGAGATAAAATACACAGTGGTTTAATCAATGGCCTCATACACACAGACATTTTTGAGCTGTAAGTGGCATAGGTCTTTTTAAGCTCCAAAAAAACCCAGGACCAGCGCATTCTGAAGCTCCAGCGCTAGAGCTGTAAAAACGCAGACGCCGGTAAAAGCTCAAAAACGCGGCTTAACGTTGTATACACAGCGTTAAGCCTCGTCAGGCATTTCTCTGTCTCTATTCAAAAATCAATGGTTCCTTATGGGAGCCCATTGATTCGAATAGAAGTCATGATGATTGGACTTGCAGTGCGATTTGTGTGCTTAGGGTCTTGATGGGGAACCCCCGCAAAAATTAAAAAAAAATTGTGTGGGGTTCCACCCCCAAGAAATACCAGACCCTTCGTCTGGTATGGATTTTAAGGGGAACCCCCACACAAAAAAAATGGTGTGAGGTCTCCCCAAAATCCATACCACACCCTTATCCAAGCACGCAGCCCGACAGGTCAGGAAAGGGGGAGGGGGTGAGCGAGCCCCCCCTCCTGGACCATACCAGGCCACATGCCCTCAACATGGGGGGGTGCTTTGGGGCAGGGGAGCCCTGCGCCCCCCACCCCAAAGCACTTTGTCCGCGTGTTGATGAGGACAAGGGCCTCTTCCTGACAATCCTGGCTGGTGGTTGTTGGGGTCCGCGGGTGGGGGCTTATCGGAATCTGTAAGCCCCTTTTAACAAAGGGGCCCCCAGATTCCGGCCCCCCACCCTATGTGACTGAGTATGGGGTACATTGTATCCCTAAGCATTCACCTAAAAAAAGTCCCTGTCCTCATCAACATGGGGACAAGGTGCTTTGGGGTGGGGGGCACATTTTTGCGGGGGGTTCCCCTTTAAGATCCTGAGCACACAAGACGCACCGCAAGTCAGATCATCATGATCCGACTGTTGGTGTGACTCCCCATAGGAAACAATTGATTTTGAATAGAGACAGAGAAACGCGGCTAAAAGCTAGCACGGTTTTTAACACAGCTTTTTTTCTGGCGTCGGTACTAGCTTTACAGCTTGTTTTTCATAACGCCCGTGTGTATGAGGTCTTAGAGTAAAATAACTCTACATGAATTGAGTCCACAGACTCATGCTGTAGAGAGCATACTTAACCACTTTAAAGCGGTAGTAAACCCCTGCACCACACATTAAAAGTTAAGATTACTCCTTTTATCAATATTACATTCCATCTTCTTACAGTCGCCTTACCTGCTTCGTTTCTGTGTTATCTTGTATTTTGCTCCGTATGACCTCACCCGCGCATGCGCCGTAAGTGTATCTTTTTCCGGCAAGCTAAGGCTGCTGGAAAAATACATGTTATATGCTGGGGCTGCGTCATCTCCTGGAGATGGCATCACCCCTGACCTAATGCAATATTTTCAACTAATACTTCCGCATTCAGAAGCATTTCTTAGCGCCCTTGTGACTCTGAACATCACTGGGGTTGTGAAGAAGGTGGGCGGAGCTTCAGAGCCAGAAAGAGAAAGCTTAGAGACCTAGACATAGTGCCTAATGCGCATGCGCGAGATTATTGGCTCCTACGCAGAATGAGGGCAGAAATACAGGCAGGGAAAGATGCGGAAGAGATAAGTTAAAATGGCGGCGCCTTATACCGTCCGGGACCGTTTTCTAACACCGCGATTTTGGCATGTAAGGCAGCTTTTAGCTTTCATGTGTATGCTAGCTATTTTCCATATCTAAAGCGGGCTCAAAATATATATTTACTTAATCTTCTTGGGCTGAGTTTACTACCGCTTTAACCACTTCACCCCGGAAGGTTTTACCCCCTTTTTTTCAATTTGGCACTGCACTGCTTTAATTGGTAATTGCGCGGTCATGCAATGCTGTACTCAAACAAAAAATTGCGTCCTTTTTTCCCACAAATAGAGCTCTCTTTTGGTTGTATTTGATCACCTCTGGGATTTTTATTTTTTGCGATATAAATGGAAAAAGACCGAAAATTTTGAAAAAAAATTATATTTTCTACTTTTTGTTGTAAAAAAAATTCCTATAGAAACAGAGGGCGAAAGTATATGAGCCCGAGGTCATGGGAATGCAGCCGCCCCCTCCCTCTTAGTTTAAAATAATTTTAAATAGTTTTAATACACCTCAGTAGTTTTAAAAATTTAGAGACACTGTCCGTCCTTTAAAAGCTAAAATAGTAGTTTGAGCGGGAAGAGGGTGTACCACGTGACATAGCAGAACATTCTGGAAGGATTAGGGCTCAGTATATAAATTGGGGTCAGCTGAGGTTATTGTTCAGTAAGACAGCGTCTTTTCAAGCGAGCTCCTCTAGCTGTCTAAATTTCAACTATGAAGACGCTCACAAGGCAGGTGTTGGAGAGGGCTGGAAGCAGTGGAGGAGAGGAGAGGCTGAGGCACTGTCTGGAGTTGCAGACAGCGGAAGAAGAACAGAGGAGTCAATCGGAGGGAAGCTGTAGGAGAGCGTGTAGGCCCACCATTACAGCAGCTGGACAGAGGAAGACAGCTGGGTAGAAGCCTGATTGGCAAGCGCGGTGTACGAGACTTCCGGCGAGGCAGCTGCCAGCTTCAGATGAAGAGGAACATAATGAATTGCAAGTGGAAGAAGCTGTAGTAAGTATAGGACCCAGATGAGTGAGCCAGCGGGAGAAGGAGAAGAGGCGGGTACTATCACCTTCGCCTACCCGTGGAAGAGGGAGGTCTGGCCTGAGGGCGGTAGAAATCAGGTCCGTGACACCATTAACCAGTTTCCGGCTGCCCGCCGTGTATTGACGGTGGCAACTTGGCTCGATATTGCAAACCGCCACCACCTGATGCCAGCTGCGAGATCGCGGATCCTGAGCATGCGTGCCGCCTGAGGGGCGCTCGCACGCTCACTGTGTTACGGGGGGGAGCTAGGGAGCAGGTAGGGCGGACTCGATGTCCACTGGCTACCCGCGATAGCTCCCCCGCAGTGACAGAACGGAGGTCCGTGTAAGTAAACAACGGATCTCCGTTCTGACAGGGGGGAAGGAATGTGATCGTAGGCTCCCTGTGTATGCGAGCCGCGATCACTCTCCTCCCCCAGTCAGCCCAGCCCCCACACAGTTAGTAACACATACCAGGGAACACAGTTAACTCCTAGAGCGCCCCTGAGTGTTAACCCCTTCCCTGCCAGTGACATTTATACATTATGCATTTTCATAGCACTGATCGCTGTATAAGTGCCAATGGTCCCAAAAAAATGTCAAAATTGTCCATCATGTCTGCCGTAATGTTGCAGTCCCACTAAAAATCGCCACCATTACTAGTAAAGAAAAAAAATAAAACATAAATGATTTCTCATCGTTTGTAAACGCAGCAACTTTTGCGCAAACCAATCAATATACGCTGATTGCGATTTTTTTGTGGGAAAAAAGGACGTCAATTTAGTTTGGGTACAACGTCTCACGACCGCGCAATTGTCAGTTAAAGAGATGCAGTGCCGAATCGCAAAAAGTGTTCTGGTCCTAAAGGGGGAAATCCTTCCGGGGCTGAAGTGGTTAAGAGACGAGCCCGTCATGAGGAAGCGGGCGCATATTAATTTATCGCCGCCTCATGAAGAAAGAAGATGATGAGCCTGTATGTCCAATTCCACAGTCAGCCAGCGGGGAGAGCAGTATGCAGTACAGGGCTCCTTCATCAGCCAGCAAGCCAACAGAGACACCTAGTGGCGAAGGTGCGTTAAAACAAGTATGTAACAACATATTTAATGTTATTTCTAAATGAAATAATGTGAATAGTTCTCAAATGATAATAATGATAGTAGCAATGAGAGTGTGAGGTCAGTATGGACTGCTACTGTTGTGGCTCTGTTATCAAGAATTAATTCAGAGTCTCAATTAGTCCAGTCTAGTACTGTAAATATTAACCACTTGCTTACTGTGCACTTAAACCCTCCTCCTGCCCAGACCAATTTTCAGCTTTCAGCGCTGCCGCATTTTGAATGACAATTGCCTGGTCGTGCAACGTTGTACCCAAACAACATTTTTGTAATTTTTTTCCCACAAATAGAGCTTTCTTTTGGTGGTATTTGATCACCTCTGCGTTTTTTATTTTTTGCGCTATAAACAAAAAAAAAGAGCGACAATTTTTAAAAAAAGAACAATAGTTTTTACTTTTTGCTATAATACATATCTAAAAAAATATATATATATAAAAAAAACGAATTTATTCATCAGTTTAGGCCGATATATATTCTTCTACATATTTTTGGTAAAAAAAAATCAAAATAGGCGTATATTGATTGGGTTGCGCAAAATTTATAGTGTCTACAAACTATGGGAATAGATTTATGGCATTTTTATTATTTTTTTATTTATTTTTTTTTTTACTAGTAATGGCGGCGATCTGCGATCTTTATCGAGACTGCAATATTGCGGCGGACATATCGGACATTTTTGACACTTTTTTGGTACCAATGACATTCATACAGCGATCAGATCTAAAAATAGCCACTGATTACTGTATAGATGTCACTGGCAGGAAAGGGGTTAACACTAAGGGGGCGATCTAGGGGTTAAATGTGTTCCCTCATTGTATTCTAACTGTGTGGGGGCTGGGCTGGCTGGGACATAACAGATCTCCCTGATCCCGATGACTGGGATCAGTAGATCTCTGTTATGTCCCCTGACAGAACGGGGAACCGCAGTGTTTACATTGGCAGTTCCCCGTTCTGCCTCTCTATTAGGTGATCGTGGGCCGCCGGCGGACATGCTCACGCAGCGCGTGGCTGCTGTGAGGGTGCGCGTGGAGCGCGCAAAGGGGTAGACATCCATGGATGTCTCCCCGGCAATTCAGGTCCACGCTGTAGCCCTCTTTTGGCTATAGCGCAGATCTGTAGTGGTTAATTATGAAACAAATAATTGACATCCAAACGTTAATAGGTCAACGGTCCCTGAGACATATGTTAAAGAGTCTTTACCATGTTAAATCTCACCATTGGCATACCATCTATCATCCAACATAAAAGAAAAAATTTGGAAAGGAGAGTACATTGACATTCTTTCATTACTCCCTTCAGCAAAGGTATTCACAAACAAAACTGAAAAAAGATTAGATGATGATAGGAGGAGACCAGTGGCAAGATCTTTTCATAACTGGCTGCAAGTGTTCACAATTTATGCAAGCGTGTTGGGAGGGAAACGCCCTGAATATTGTTGTGGTCTCTTTCAACATGTAGAGCACATATTAGAAGCCTATAAAAATTTCGGAGGACTCGGGTGGTTCTTTTACGACGAGTCATTTAGGCCAAAACTGTCAAAATATTCAAATCTGAAATGGGGAAATTATTATTATTATTATACAGGATTTATATAGCGCCAACAGTTTACGCAGCGCTTTACAACTTGAGGGTAGACCATACAAATACAATACACTTAAATACAGTAGGAATCAGAGGGCCCTGCTCGTTAGAGCTTACAATCTAAGAGGGAAGGTCAAGAGATACAAAAGGTAATAACTGTGGCGGATGTGCTAATAGAGAAGATAAATGTACAGTTGTTAGGTGGGAGCCAGATAGGCTTCTCTGAAGAGATAGGTTTTCAGGGATCGTCTGAAGGTGGACAAACTAGGAGAAAGTCGGACAGATTGGGGTAGAGCAATCCAGAGGATGGGAGAGACTCTAGAGAAGTTCTGGAGGCGAGCATGGGATGAGGTGACAAGGGAGCAAGAGAGCAGGAGGTCTTGGGAGGAGCGAAGAGATCGATTTGGTTGGTATTTTGAGACCAGGTTAGTGATGTAGCTGGGGGCCAGGTTGTGAATTGCTTTATAAGTTATTGTACGTATCTTGAATTGAATATGTTGGTTGAGTGGCAGCCAATGAAGAGATTGACATAGGGGTGTAGCAGATGCCGAGCGGTTTTTAAGGTGGATGAGCCTGGCGGCAGCGTTCATAATGGACTGAAGTGGGGATAGGCTATTTAGAGGTAAGCCAGTGAGGAGGGAGTTGCAGTAGTTGAGGCGAGAAATGACCAGGGAGTGGATTAGAAGCTTTGTGGTGTTATCGGTTCGGAAGGGGCGTGTCTTGGAGATGTTGTGGAGGTTGAGGCGGCAAATTTTGGATAGCGATTGGATGTGGGGACGAAAGGTTAATACGGAGTCTAGGGTTACACCTAGGACCTTGGCGTGGGGGGACGGGTTGATAGTTGAGCCATTGATTTTGACAGAGAAATCTGGCACGTGGGGCAGGAAATATCATAAGCTCAGTTTTGGATAGGTTGAGTTTGAGGAAGTGATATGACATCCAGGCTGATATGTCTATTAGTAAGTTGGTGATGTGTGAGGAGACAGATGGAGAGATCTGGGGGGTTGAGAGATAAATTTGTGTGTCATCAGCATAGAGATGATACTGAAAGCCATGGGAGGCAATCAACTCACCCAGGGAGGAGGTGTAGAGTGAGAAATGGAGAGGTCCAAGAACCCAACCTTGGGGGACACCGACAGAGAAAGGAAGAGGAGTGGAGGAAGTAGAGTTGTAGGTGACACTGAAGGAGCGGTGGGATAGGTAGGATGAGAACTAGCGAAGGGTACAGTCATGGAGACCAAAGGCATGGAGTTTTTTTGAGAAGGAGGGGGTGGTCCACTGTATCAAAGGCAGCAGAGAGGTCCAGGAGTAGTAGTACAGAATAGTGTCTGTTGGTTTTAGAAGTTATTAGGTCACTAGCGAGTTTAAGGAGAGCAGTTTCTGTAGAGTGCTGTGGGAGAAATCCAGACTGAAGGGGATCAAGAAGTTTGTTCATGGTCAGATGGTCACTCAGTCGGTTGTAGACCAGTCTTTCGAGGAGTTTGGAGGAGAAGGGGAGTAAGGAGATGGGGCATATGTTGTTAATATTGGTGGGGTCCAGTGAGGGCTTTTTAAGGATAGGGGTGACTAGGGCATGTTTTAGAGGGTTTGAGAAGATGGCAGAAGAGAGGGCAAGGTTGAAAATGTGAGTTAGAGAATGTAGAATTGAGTCAGAGGGTGAGCGTAGCATTTGCGAGGGAGCAGGATCCAGGGGGCAGGTGTTTAGATGGGTGTTCAATAAAAGTTTAGCAACCTCGCTAATACTGGCAGGGTTGAATGTGGAAAGTAGTGATCGTATCTGTGGACATGGGGTGTTGAGTGGGGGTGATTCGTGCGCATTGGAGATTTCCTCACGAATGTTATCTATCTTAATTTTAAAGTGATTGGCAATCTCCTGGGCAGTGAGTGAATTAGAGGGTGGAGGACAGAGTAGAGTGTTAAAGGTCGAGAAGAGTTGACGGGGACTGGATGATAATGTGTTAATGAGTGTGATAAAGTAGGTCTGTTTGGCAGTTTGGAGGCAGAAATAGTATTTTAGGAGGGCAGATTTGTAATGTTTGAAGTCTTCTTGGAGCATAGTCTTATGCACAGACGCTCAAGAGCGCGGCTATGTTTTCTAAGACTTCTGGTGTTGTCCGTTTGCCAGGGTTGTAGGGGCCAGGGCCTGATACTGCGTGTAGTAAGGGGGGCGAGCTTGTCTAGGGAGGATGACAGCGAGTTGTTGTAGACGAGTGTGGCTAGGTTGGGGCAGGACAGGGGTGAGATTTTGTCATAGAGGTGATCATTAGCAGAGTGGAGAAGAGAAGGGTTGAGGTGGCAAAGGTTTCTACGGGTAACTGTTAGGTGGTTGGAGGGAGAGGAGGTGGAAGACAGTGAGAGAGTGAAACTAATAAGGTGGTGATCAGAGAGTGGGAGAGGATTGTTGGAAAGATTGCACGGAGTTCACAGATAAGAGAAGACAAGGTCTAGGGTGTTTCCATTGGAGTGAGTAGGAGCCTGTATCCATTGATTCAGGTCGAAAGATGAGGTTAGACTGAGAAGTTTAAAAGTAAGAGTAGTGATAGCGTTAACAGGGATGTTGAAGTCACCAAGAATGATTGTGGGGATTTCAGAAGAGAGAAAGTGGGGTAGCAAGGCAGAGAAGTCATCAAGGAAAGTTGATACCGGCCCAGGGGGCCAGTAAATGACAGCAACTCTTAGAGGACTAGGAGAAAATAGACGGATGCAATGTGCTTGAAAAGAGGAGTGTCAGAGAGGGAGGAGGGTAGAGTACCTGATAGGTGCTGCGTGGTGCAAGAAGGATTCCCACTCCACCTCCCTTCCGTGCACTTGGTCTAGGGGAGTGCGTCCAGAGAAGGCCACCATGGGAGAGGGAAGCATGAGCTGTATTGTCAGATTCATGAAGCCAGGTTTCGGTAATGGCAAGGAGGTTGAAGGAATTAGTGATAAAGAGGTTGTGGAGGGCAGTGAGTTTGTTGCAGACAGAGCAGGCATTCCAGAGGGCACAGGATAAAGGGAGGCTGGTATTAGGAATAAGAGAAATAGAGACTAAGTTCTGTGGGTTGCAGCTGCTGCCAGAGGGTGTTGGGAGATGGGAGCATCGGGCAAAGACGGATGATGGAGGCCCAGGGTTTGGGGATATATCACCAGAGGTTAGGAGAAGCAGGAGGGTGAGTGAGGTAATGTGGGAGTGTGATTTAAATGGAGGGGCATGCCTCAGAGTCCTGGTGGCTCTTTCAGTATATGGATGTAGAATGAGCAAGAGTTGGTGGGAGCAGTAATAGGGAGCGGACAGAAGGTGGGGCGATATATAAAAGCTGGGTGGTGGAGAAGAGGGTTGAAGGTAAGTTTGAGGAGAGAGGACACAAGTGCCAGAAGGAGTGGTAGAGAGTGCATGTTATAGAGTGGAAGGAGAGCTAAATAGAGAGACAGGGTCACCTGCAGCCTGTTGGGTGTTTTGCAGTGCAGTTTGCTATGTATAATCGCTTTGTGCAATCGCTGAAGTGCAGAGCATGAAGTGCATATCACTTGTAGAAAGCATCACTTCGAGAAATCAGCCCCTGCAATGTGCTCCCCCAGCAATGTGCTGACCCCATAAGGGTGCTCAAATGTATACTGGTAAATGGGTGGGGTGGAAATGTTTTTTAATCACTAGTGATTATAAGGATGCCTAACAATCAAGTGGACCTTTCACTTAAAACAGACTAAAGCTGGGCCATAAAGATAGCAGCACATAAAACTTGGGTAAGACACTACAGAGAAACAAAAACATTATAATAATGCACACAGGGCAACAGATGGAAGAGGCCACATACCATAGCAACACGACGATAGAAATACCGGGTCGAAATCAGACAAAATTCACTTTCCAGGTGAACTAACAATCCGTAGGAATATTAGTGATCACTAATTTTTTGTAAAGGTGGGGTGGGTAAATGGTCATATGTAAACTCGTGGGAATACCCCAGTCGTGTAACGACCCCCTCGTGTAACGTCCCCGACTAAAGAGCTTCACTACGAAAGATGTTCACTATACGTGAAGTACGAGACGTGAAGTCGCTAACGTGTTTCGCTAATATGTATCGTTTGACGTGACGTTTTGTGGGTTGTCCGACGTCCACTGGGACAGAGAGATAAATCGAGAGGAAGGTGAGATAT
>BLSH010501138.1:1579759-1591445 GCA_018402905.1 Glandirana rugosa | reverse complement strand
CCCCCTACACACTTCACAAATACCCCCCTTCCCCCCACATTTCACAAATATTAACCCCAGTCATCCCACTAAGGACTTTACTAAGCCTCTGTGTCAGTTCACTTACCTCTCCTCCTGGTAGTCAGCTGGTGGCCCGGATCTTCTGCCTCCTGTCAGATCCTGGCTACAACGCAGGCCTAGTGGCAGGGCGAGCACCCAAAGAATGGAGGCTGGGTGAGTGGCAGCAGGACTCAAGAGCCCAGCACAGCTCTGAGCAGTGGATAGGTGGGCGGGGCGATGGGCGGATCCTCCCTCCGCTCTGTTGTCTCTCTCTCTGCTCTCCTGTGCTGTGCGGGCTGGGCTGCTGCAGCAGCATGTGGGGGAGAGGACACAGGAGACGGGGAAAGAGAGATGCCAGCTGCTGTATGTGCCCCCCCTCCGGCCTCTAGTGGGGGAGCACATAAGTGGGGGCATAGAATAAGCTGGGGGGAAATCTCACTCACACACAAGGAGAGGAGGAGGGATGGGAGCACACTGGCTCTTCGGCGCCTCCACCTCTGCGGCGCCTGGGTGCAGTGCACCCCAGGCACCCGCCCAGGATCGGCCCTGGCCCCTGCAATGTGCTCCCCTAGCAATGTGCTGACCCCATAAGGGTGCTCAAATTTATACTGGTAAAAGGGTGGAGTGGAAATTTGTTAATTAATCATGAGTGATTATACGGAGGCCAAACAATCAAGTGGACCTTTCACTAGACAGACTAGAGATGGGCCATAAAAATAGCAGCACATAAAACTTGGGTAAGACACTACAGAGAAACAAAAACATTATAATAATGCACACAGGGCAACAGATGGAAGAGGCCACATACCATAGCAAAGATACATAGAAATTAAAGCAGAGTCCAGTTAAGGGTGGACGAGTTCCTTCAGCTGACACATACCTGTAATATCCGGATTGACTCTAGCCTTTCGCAGGAAGGGTTCCAGCACCAGGGCGAATAGTAACGGCGAGAGCGGGCACCCTTGCCTCGTCCTGTTACAAATATGCAGGGGTTTAGAGAGTATCCCATTTACCTTGACCTTCGCAGTATTATCATCATATAGAGACTTCATCCAGCCCAGCATGCAGTCCCCCAGTCCCATTTCACGCAGTACAGATAGCATGTAGACCCAGTTAACCCTATCAAAGGCTTTCTCAGCATCCATCGAAATCACAGCATATGGTCTCTGTTCAGATGCATGTTCAGCCCAGTGCAGGATATGTAAAGCCCTGATGGTATTATCCCTTGCCTCTCGGCCGAACATGATCCTAAAGGTGGAGAGCCAAGAGCTTGGCCAAGAGTTTTATGTCTGAGTTTAACAGGGAAATGTGTCGATAACTAGAGCAGAGCTGGGAGTCCTTTCCTGGTTTAGGTATGACCATCACATGAGCTAGTAAAGCCTCAGGTGGCAAAGGGTTGGAGAACCTGAGGGGGTTGAAATAGCTGCATAAGGGAACCTTAAGTATGGGGAGAAATGTCTTATAATAAACATTAGTAAAGCCGTCCGGCCCTGGACTCTTCCTCAGTGGGAGGGTAGCAACAGCCACACCAAGCTTTTCCACATTTGTATAGCCTTGTCCACTGTCCTGAAATGAGGAATAATCCTCTTATTTTTGTGATATGTCATGACATGGGACACTTAAATACCTTCTATTTTAATAAGGCTTTGCTGTGTTCAAAATTTGTATTACAAATAGTGCAATACAAAACATTTTTGATAAAAGGTCCATGATGTGGATATTAGGTAACAAGTAACTGATGTTAAAAAGTAATAAACTTAAAGTGTTACCAAACCCACAACAGTAAAACCAGCCTGTATATGCAGCATAGCATGCTTGTTATATACTCTGTGGAATTGAAGGGGTTAATCCTCTGCATTGTGTAAAAAAGGCTGTTTTATCCTGTATGCCATAAATCCTTTCCTCCTTCACTGTCAATCTGGGCAAGTCCATATAATACACATCAGGGTGGTAAAGCTGCACATGCTCAGTTTGGTCTCTTATGCTGGATAGAACATTTCCTTTTTCAGTTGAACTGTTCAGTTCACATGATATTGAAATCATGTGGGCCTGTATACAGGCTGTAGTGGAAATCTCCTCCTACTTGAACACATAGCTATGGACAAACTGTGCAGGTTATCAAGAAATCATGGTATACAGATCATCCCAAAAGGTATATAGTGGCAGTATTTTAATATAAAAAGAAGATTTATAAGCTGTGGGCACTGTGGGAGGGCAGATGAACTATTTTCATATTACTGGGTTTAGTAACACTTTAACATAGCGAGGTCGTTATTAAAATAAAAAAGACATAAACACTAATTAAACCAGTGCTTGTACCGAGTTGTGAGGACCACTAGGTGGCAGCAACAAACTTCTCTATGCATAATTACCCTGATTGCTATATGTTTTGTCTTTTGTTGCAAGTCCGGACAATTCGTAACTTCGCTGGCTGTTCCTCTTTTGTATTTTTTTTTTCTAAATTATCTTCATTTTGTTTTTCCTCGAGGGTACAATCAACAATTCTCAGACATACACACCTTAAGCCCACATTCACACAGGGGCGATCCGACTTCGCCAACTTAGAACGCAACTTCAAAGCAACTTTGGGTGACTTACAACTCGACTTTGCCTGTGGCAAGAGAAGGTAGGGAGGGGGGTTGCCTTGGTAAATGGTTTTATTTTTCCTATAAAGTCGCTTCAATATAGATGGGGGATCCGACTTCTATTGAATTCTATGGGCACAAGTCGAATAGACGTCACCTTGAATTAGTACAGGAACCTTTTCTGAAGTCGGAGCGACTTCAGTAGTGTACATTAAGTCGGCTCTCATTCACTTCAATGGGATTTCAGATGTCAAGCGACTTGGAGCGACACAAGTCGGAGCACAAGTCGCCCCTGTGTAAAATGGCAGTAATGCTGGCCATACATTCTTTGATAAATGATTAATATCTTTACCGATTGAGCTCTTCTGATAGGAATAATTGATCTATAGTCGACAACCCATTTGATTGATATGACACACAGGGAAGTGGAATTCAATCAATAGTTAATTTATGACCATAAGTTATTACTTACATTCCTGTTTCCAGCGTGTTATTTCATAATCTGAACATGAATACTATGGTATTCATAAACAAAGCATCACAGTGCTGCCATTTGATGCTAAATGATAAATAATATTCTGCCCTGGCCCATCCACTCAGTTTGATTGAATCTAATTGAAATGTATTCTAAATCGATCAAAAAGGAAATTTATGGCTATATGATTTACAAATTGGATCGATTTGATCTAATCAAACATAGATTGGACAAATGAATCAAAGTGTGCATGGCTACCATACGTCCCGGTGAGACCAAATTGACAACAAGCAACAATTGTTGACGTACATCAATGGAGTCTATTTTGCTTAACTGGTTGCCGCCTGACCACAGTACATTTTCTGTGTCAGGGTGGCATGGGCAGGCTAGATCACATACATGTACGTCATTTAGCCAAGGGGAATGCAGAGCGCCGCTCCCACAATCTCTGTTCCCACTGGACACAGGTGATTGGGGCTCCCAGTACAAAGCGGAGGAGCTGATTGATTGATAAGACAAAGACTTCTGATCTTGTTAAACAATGCCATTAATTTATTGATAATAACAATCAACGCTGAGTGTACACACTCAGTTTTTTTAAATTCAACCCAGCGGATGACAGACCACAGTTCTAACACAAGCTATATTGGCACAGCGATCTCCCCTGCTATGCCTTTGTTTTCTGACAGGGGGACTCTCCTGTGCCAGAACACTTTTAAAATTATCAGAGGAACAGTCAGTCAATTCATTTTGTAAATTCGAAAGTTGGTAAATTCGAAAATCCCAAAATAAGAAAGAATATCTGAAAATTCGAAAGAACAAAAATCCGAAAATTCAAAATAATAACTAACTAATAATAACCAACTATTAACCACTTGCCGACCAGCCACCGTCATTATACGGTGGCAGGTCGGCTCTCCTGCGCAAATCACCATAGCTGTATGGCCGTGTCCACCAGCGATTGCCTAGTACAGAGGCAGAATGGGGATCTGCCTATGTAAACAAGGCAGATCACCGTTCTGACAGGGGACATGACAGATCTACTGTTGCCAGTCATCGGGAACAGTGATCTCCATCATGTCCCTGGCAGCCCACCCCCCCCCAACAGTTAGAACACACGTAAGGAACACAGTTAACCCCTTAATCCCCCCCAGTGTTTAACCCCTTCCCTGCCAGTGTCATTTTGACATTGATCAGTGCATTTTTATAGCAATGATCAATGTAATAATGCCACTGGTCCCCAAAAAGTGTAATTTGGGATCAGGTTTGTCCACCGCAATGTTGCAGTCCCACTAAAAATTGCAGATTGCTGCCATTACTAGTAAAAACAATAAAAAAAACAAAAGTCCCTGAATCTATCCCATAGTTTGTAGACGCAATAACTTTATTCACAACCCAATCAATATACGCCTATTGAGATTTTTTTTGTTACCAGAAATATGTAGAAGAATATATATTGGACTAAACTGAAGAAATAAATTAGTTTTTTTTATATATTTTTTTTGGATATGTATTATAGCAAAAAGTAATTTTTTTTTTTTTTTTTATTGTTGCTCTTTGTTTGTTTATAGTGCAAATAATAAAAAACGCAGAGGTGATCAAATGCCACCAAAAGAAAGCTCTATTTGTGGGAAAAAGAGAATGTCAATTTAGGTTGGGTACAACGTTGCACGAACGCGCAATTCTCAGTTAAAGTGGCGCAGTGCCATATCGCAAAAAATGGCCTGGTCATTAAGGGGGCAAATTCTTCCGGAGCTGAAGTGGTTAAATTCTAGGTATTGTAATTTCCTTTCAAATTTGGCTGTTGGTGAACGTAACAAATACGAATTTATCGGAAGTTACGAATTATCCAAATAACGAATGCTGTATCTAAACATATGGAATGGAACAAATTAATAATAAATAATATTTTATATTTATTGTTATTTATTATTATTAATTTGTTACGTTCCATTCCTTTAGATACGGCATTCGTTATTTTGGATAATTCGTAACTTAGGATAAATTCGTATTCGTTAAGTTTATTAACAGCCAAATTTGAAAGGAAATTCCAATTCCTATCATTTAATAGTTACCAATAGTTAAGTTATTATTAGTTGGTTATTATTTCAAATTTTTGAATTTTTGGGTTTTCGGATTTTCAAATTTCCAAATTTTCGAATTCATGGATTCACGAATTTTCGAATGTTCAAATTTACAAATATTCAGAAAAATTTGTTGAATGGGTTTCGTTAATTCGGATATTTCCAAATGAACAAATTTGACGAAATTTGTTAAAAAATTAATTTGGAACAAAACAAATTGCACATGTCTAATTATGCGCTAGTATGAATCGCATACTAGTTCATTATGAAATACTTACCTTAGAACAAAGCCTTCCTGCGGCACCTGCACACCACTGAGATGGCTGGCATTGTCCCCAGAGATTCTTCTGTGTTCACGGGCTCCGGTGCTGTGATTGGCCAGAGCCGCGATGACGTCACTCCCGCACATGCACGTGGGAACTGTCACTCAAGGCACAGGCCTCAGAAAGAATGGCACCCATGGCCATTCCTTCAGAGCGCATGCTCCAGTGATGGCTCTGGCTGTATGTAATGTAAATCTCTCCTAAACGGTACATGTTTAGGAGATATTTACAATACCTATAGGTAACCTTATTATAGGCTTACCTATAGGTAAATGTCTGCCGAGAAAGTTTCATTTGTAAATGGAGGTCCAGCTGTCACAAACTTGCATCTGTCTTTACATTAAATATATACATGTCCTACAGAGGGGGAAAAACTGGCCGGCGTTAGTGGTCAGTGGTAGAAAAAAAAAATACCCAGTATTGATAGCCAGGGGGATGAAACATTTCTGATATCAGTTGTCAAGTGTAGGAATAATTGCCCAGTGTTGTATGTTGTACAATACCCCTTAAGGAGGAAGGCTATCAGATAGACCCCCCCCCCCATCCTTTAAGAGGCATTTTTCCCATAAGAGTAATAGGTCTGCTGTAAGTTTAGACAGCAACGAACCCACTGCTGGCCAGAGTTGTATAGCATAGAGCAGCCTTTTTCAACCAGGGTGTCCAGGCACCCTGGGGTGTATTGAGGTTTTTTCAGGGGCACATTGGTAAAATGCCTAAAAATTGACCAAAAATTGTATACAAGCCAACAGGTGGATCAAGCCTGCCTTTTAGTTGCACAAAGTTTTTATTGTGCACCAATACAACCTTCCAGCCGCCAGCCTCCTAAAAACCCTATGCAGGCACCCAACGTCCCCCTTATAAACTAATGACATCATTGGTTGATAAGGAGGACGTTGGGTGCCTGCAAAGCATCCTTGTTTCCCCTCTCCCCTGCCTGTCAGCACTGGGGTCACATTAGCTCTGTGAAGGAGAGAAACATTCGGATACTAGTCAGTACCAGTGTGCAAAGGTGTATTTGCTTTGTAAGAATAAATTACATTTGATGTCCTACATGTGTGAATGTTGCCGCATTACTGTATGTAAAACTATTACTTTCATTTTTTACATTTTAGAATGGGGTGCCTCGAGATTGTGCTGAAATTTAAAGGATGCCTTGTCTGAAAAAAGGTTGAGAAACTCTGGCATAGAGAATGTTTAAATCAATAACTCATGGCACTGGTTGGGGACAATAGCTCTTTAACAGTCAAACTATGCTTCTAACAGATACTTTTGCAAAAGTGTAAAGGCGTTTGTTAATTTGTTGGGAGGGGAGTGTTAGATGTACTAGCAGATTTAGACATGCTAACACATTGAAGCCAAACTCAAGCACACCTTTTTAAGGAAGTTACAGCAACATTTTTTTTTCTCTTTGGATAAAAGTTTTACATAAATATATAAAAGCTGATCATTGTAAGTACCCCTGTCAGTGGTTAATGGTTTGTGTAAGTGACAGAAACAGTACCAAATAGTGTAAACACAAGTGAATAGAAAGTCTGATCCACACTGTAGATTAGTGTGAGCATAAAATGCTCTGGTAAAATGACAAATCGCACAATGTGAATTTCAGATGCTCATCATTTTAGGATGTCCCTGTTGCTCCTTCATTCAGAGTGGGGGCACTCTAATACAGGAGGTGGGTTAATGGCCAGATAACCAGGTTAATACAGAGGGGGGAAGCCTAAAAAAGGAAAAGAATGCAGCCATCAAATCTAAGGATTGGTAAGCTGCAATATATTACATTTTTGGTTGTGGGTTTATTACCACTTTAAACTTCAGGCAGATGTACAAAACACAAATTAATAGAGCTTTGTATTCAGGATCAGGACACACATTCATGCAGATTCAGATTAATTAATACATGAAATACTATAATACAATTAGGGCAAAAATCTGAATTTGACTTGGCATCTGTCTCTTACAATCCACTGTACAGAAGTACTTAGAGTGGCAGAAGGAGGGTTAGGACTGGGGCCAATCTGGCGAGTTACATGCAGATATGTTGACAACAGTGGTGGCCGGTCCATCAGGGGCGCAGGGGCGCAGCCCCCCTAAGTTTGCATGCAGGGCGCCAGACTAATGGCTTTCTATGAGGTCTGCCAGTTTTTTTACAATGACGTGATTAGAGCCTGATGTTTTAGTTGGCTTGTAAAAGGTTGTCCTCTGCACCCCAAACCTTCCCACTTGTAATACTGGCAAATCTGGGTGGTAGCAGCTGTAAAAAAGAGGGCGGAGTAACATCCTAGGAGGACAGAACAGATTTGAGAGACCGGGTGAGAGCCAGCCCGGAGTGCTCGTGGCGTGGCTGCATTTAACTACCTGGAGAAGGTAAAAGAGACTGTAAAATCCGCCACTGGAGCTATAGGGGGTGAGTGGCGCTGGCAGAACCTGTCTCTGGTGGAGAGTGGAGATGGAGTGGACAGAGTGTGGAGACAGAGACGGAGCCAATATCTGGCCGCCCGGATCACTGGTGCCACAACGGAGGAGCAGAACTATCAGTAGCTAAGGATGGAGACGGGGTGAAATCAGCCGCAGGACCTGCTGCTGGCCGAGTGGTACCCAAGACAGTGATAAGCTCAGACAGACCCAGAACCCACCACCGAAACTACAGTGATGGGGAATTTGTGCAAGAAGCGTAACTGATGACTGTTGGGTGCGTATGCTGACACCACTGTATATTGATGTTCGTTTATGTCTGCATTGAGTATAACATATCGACCTCCATCATCAATGTGGGTTGCTTTGAGACGGAAGGACACAGAGTCCCTGATCACCAAGGGAACCCCTCCCCTCTTGTGGTCCGGGGTGTTGGCTAAGAAGATGTGGGGGTAGTTCCTATTGAGGCAAGCAGGTACTTTGGATGTTTGAAAGTGAGTATCTTGAATGCATAAGATGTCAGCCCTCTGTGTGTTGGCCTCTCTCCACATTGAGTGTCTCTTAGCCGGGTGGTTGAGGCTTCTAGCATTTAACGATAGGCACTTAAGATTCATTTTTGGTAGTGGGTGAGATGAATGGACATGTGGTGTGGTACTCACATTTGTGTTGGATCTTCCCCCTTTGTTTGTTGTGGAAGTCTGGAGATCCTGAGTACACTCGGCTGAATGTTGAGCTTCGGAAGTGAACTTGGGTCTATTTGCAGACCCATGAGCAGACCGTACTGTTTGAAATACATCTGGGGGGTGAGATGGAGTGACCTTGTGGTCCTCCTTGGTCGGAGAATATGAGTAACAAGATGGTCTAGTTAGAGCTTCCTGCGATTGATTTTTTATGTTGTCTTTTATGGGATACTACCAGCCACTCTTCTTGAAAGGCGCACATTTGTGGATGCAGTATTGGGTTCAATGGTGCAGCTGAGGTGGGTTCGGAGATAATCCCCCATTTTCGTAGGGCCGCAATCCCCTCATCGAGAGTTGAAACCTGGATTGTCGTCCCGTTGTGGGTTATTAGAAGGGTCGATGGGTATTTCCATTTATGTAGTATCTTGTTGTTCCTCAGGGCCTTCGTGACTGTTGCCAGGTTTCTGCGGTGCTGCAGAGTGTGCCTGGATAGGTCTGGAAGAAGCTGGATGGAGGCATGCGGTGAGGATGCATTATCTGCCCTGCGTGCTGCTATCATGATTTGTTCTTTTACGTGGTAGAAGTGCACCCTGAGCAGCACATCCCTTGGTGTCTCTGCAGAGATGAATGAGGGTCTCTGCAACCTAGGTATCCTGTTGATCAGGAGGTCTTGCACCGATAGGGTCGGCAGTAGCGTGGAGAATAGGGCTTGAGTGTACTGCTGAAGCTGATTGGGCAGTACAGACTCTAGGACTCTGCGTATTTTTATGATGTTTCTCCTGGATCTGTGCTCCAGGTCCGAGAGTTTGTCTTTCAACCAAGCTATCTCCTTGTTTTGGGCTTTGTGGGCATCGACCATTATGTTGTAAGAGGATGAGTATTCGTCCATTTTTCTTTTGACCTGGTCGACCCTACTCCCTATTAGTTGCACTTCAGATTGGCACTGGTTCATTGCTGACATAATATCAGATTGTAGGGATGCTCTTAATGACAGTAGCATATCTTTGAGCATGGTATCTGAAATAGGTTGACCCGCTGTGGGGAAGTTAGCTATTGGATCAGGTCCCAAGATATGGGTTGTTTGGTGACCAGAAGCAGGCCCGCTTACCTCCATTTCTCCTGTATTTTGTGTTTGCTCCTGGGGTTCTAAGCGGGGTTTCTGCTTCTGGGGGCTCCTTGTAGAGGGTGTGTATGCCCCTGAGGAAGTTGCACTCCTGCTCACTGCTCTTTGGAAGTTTCCTTGTCTGTTCCCGCCGTCTGTATTCGGGGGTGAGGTTGTAGCATTTCTCATTGAGAACCACTAACGCATGTGAGCATTGAGTTGTGTCTAATGAACAGTACTTTGAACTTTTAATTGCAACATTGTTTATAACAACACTGTTTAACCCATTAAATCCATTCACTAGCGCTGCATCCTATTTCTTGTATAGTTTGTAGGATTTGTCTGCGTATCTTGTGCGCTGCCTCTATCTTGTTGCACCCCACGGGTTGTCGAGGGGAAGTAGCCCGAAAGTTTGCAGGGCTGTTGCTGGTTTTTTTTGTTTTTTGTCATCTCTGCAGAAGATGATAGTTCTGTTAAGTTATTCTAGTGGCTGGGATGTATTGGAAGCTTTTATGTGACTAATTATCCTCCGACGCTTAGAGGCCATCCGCTCATACGGTCATCTTGGTAGTCATGGCTTGCTTGTTACGATCGGGTGGTTCGCCCCTTTATGTGGGCAGTGGTATGTGTTATAATGCTATGCAGATGGGATGGGCATGCCGCGGCTGGGATCTCAGTTTTTTGGAGAGCCTGAGGGTGCTTGCCTGTCTCAGTTCAGTTTTTTGGCAGGGCTGGTAGGTAAAATTCGGAGGCACCCTGGCCCCTGCCTGATATAGCCTGTGTGGATTACCAGTCTCTTAAATGGTGTGGCTGTGCTGAGCAGCCTGGGCAAGCTGTGTATGTAGGCCACAATATGGCGGACGCTCCCTCCCTAACTGGGATGGTGGTGGACCCCTGAGTCGTCCAGTGGCTCTCCTGGGCATGCTCCCTTAGTGTTGTCGAGCTGTAGGAGGCAAGGGGGGAGGCCAGATGGGCCGTGGTTGGCAATCCGACTGTTTGTCTAGAGACAGCGGTGCTTGTAGTACGTCCGGGGTTAGGCCTCCGGAGGGTCTGTATTAAGGTTGCTTATTATGATAATGGAGGCCTCACTAGGCTTCAATGGGCCTCCGATCAAGCACCGGAATAAAGACTGAAAATCCTGGCTCAGAGTCCGTCTGGGGGGCAATCCTTATTGGAGTGAGAGGCCAGGGGGGTGTTAGAGGCGCAGATGGTGGGCGGATGATGAAAGGGGGCCCCAGGAATCTTGCCTCCAGGTCCAGGATTGGTAGGCCGCAAAAGCCGCGGCCTCGATTTTGACGGGCGCTGGTGCCGGACGCCGATCCTCACAGTATAAGGTGCAGTGTATAGCTGAGGAGTTGGGGAGTCGGGCTAAGGTAATTTGTAATCTCACCAAAGCCTCCTGTTTGAGGATTCCTCTGGATGATGCCGGGCTGGAGCGGAGCTCACCAGAGGCATGTCCGCTCTCGATCCATTCAGGCCACGCCACCAATAATATAGAATTTAATAAATTAATGTTATAATTGTTTTAATAAACCAATAAATAAAGTCGCAGCCATTATTTATCCATCAATTTTGCCTGTGTGTTTTATTTTAGTATTAGTGGTTAAGCATGCTGCATTCTATCCCATGAATGGGAAAGGGGGAAAACCAGTTTCAAGGCCCCCCTTTTCCTCATGGGATTTGATGCAGCGGCAGCTTCTAGTTCCCCCAAAGTCAATTTAGTGGGAACAGCTAGGAGGGTTTTCATTAGACGGATAAGCAGAGGTTAGGGAAAATTCCAGAATGTAGGGAAAGGAAGAGGAAGGATTGGATAGATTAGGTCACATGTTTTAATGGAAGTTTCCGGAACCTGTGGATCACCTATAAAAGGGGGGGGGGGTTAAAAAGGTGAATTTTGCCAATCACCAGAAGAAATTCAAGAGGACAGACAGTTCCCCAACACCACCGCCTTTGAAGGTAATTATGTACACTGGATTAGATAGGTTA
>BLSH010501138.1:1550069-1578818 GCA_018402905.1 Glandirana rugosa | reverse complement strand
ACCAGTAAAAAAAAAAATAATAATAAAAACGCCATAAATCAATTCCCATAGTTTGTAGACGCGATAACTTTTGCGCAAACCAATCAATAAACGCCGAGTGCGTTTTTTTTTACCAAAAATATGTAGAAGAATATAAATCGGCCAAAACCGATGAATAATTGTTTGTTTTATTTTTTATTTTTGGATATTTATTAGAGCAAAAAGTAAAAAATATTGTTATTTTTTCAAAATCGTTGCTCTTTGTTTGTTTATGGCGCAAAAAATAAAAACCGCAGAGGTGATCAAATACCACCAAAAGAAAGCTCTATTTGTGGGAAAAAAAGGACATCAATTTTATTTGGGTACAACGTCGCACGACCGCGCAATTGTCATTCAAAATGCAACAGCGCTGAAACCTGAAAATTGGTCTGGGCAGGAGGGGGGTTTAAGTGCCCAGTAAGGAAGTGGTTAAAAAAACCTCTCTGCAAATACCCTGTGACAGCAATTGTAAAACCCACCAACTTAGGGCCTCTGCTTTAAAAAAATATATAATGTTTGCGGGTTCTACGTAATTTTCTAGCAAAAAATACTGATTGTTACTTGTGAACACAAAATGTCAGAAAATGCCTGCTCTTCAAGTAGATAACTGGCTACATTGACATAACTTTAGATGGACTTCACCCGGGAAACCAACTGCAGCTGTTTCACGGATCAAGTTAGTCAAACTCAGATGATTATCTGCTAAATTTTATAAAAACAAGTTAGGATATCTACATTAGGGGAAAATCAGAATTGTATCCAATCTCATAGGTATGCTTTATGGTAACAAATCAATTTTAATCCTTATTGCAAACTATAGTGTCAATGCCAACCTATTCATCAAACTGGCAATGGTGTTTGTATAGTGACTTATTTGTAAATAAACATTCATTTATTTTCATCTCCCGTCCATACTCACGCCGATCTGTTGAAGAATTTTGTTCGGCTAAAAATGTATTTAAAATAATTAATCGTTTAGGTATTCCCTGACATAACAGGTGGTAAATGTTAAATTAGTATTTTCAATCATGTGGTCACTGTGATCAGCTGTCACGGTGATCACATGATTGGGAGACCCTCCTACTTGATCCATATCTTTACTCCATTACCAGGAGCTGTTGGTGACAATTCAGTCACAGTGCTGTTGGCTCCCAGTGCAAAAACAGAGTTACAACTACACTCCTTATTTTCTCAATCAGCTCATCCCCCGCAGTTATTGCCCTTTCGTATCATTTAACCCTCCCTCCTAGATTGTAAGCTCTAATGAGCAGGGCCCTCTGATTCCTCCTGTATTGAATTGTATTGTAGCTGTACTGTCTAATATTGTAAAGCGCTGCGCAAACTGTCGGCGCTATATAAATCCTGTATAATAATAATAGTTAGGAGTTTATGTTGATGTGTTTTGAAACTGTGTCTATGTTCATTTCTCCGTGTACAATATACAGTACTTCATAATATAGTGTTTTGGGTTTTTTTGGTTACAGAATGTTTTACCTTTCATATAACTTTTATGGAATTTATATTAGGCTGGGATCGCACCGATGTGAATTGGATGCGGGTTTCTGTGCATCCAATTTGCATGACATGAGACTGTGACTGGCTCTCAAGGGATCTGGTTCACACATCTCCGGGGCTGCCGTGGAGTGCATTGCACAAGGGTCCTGTGCAGTGGCGGCTGGTGGAATATTTTTTGGGGGGGGTGGCAAACCACCCGACGCCACCAACCCCCCCCCCCTTTTGGTCGGTTAGGTCACACAGTGCTCTGCTCCCCGGGCCCACCCTTTTTTGAAGCCAATTAGAGCCTCATGTGTTTTTTAAAAAAAAAACCCCATTGGAATCCATGCGTCCGGCACCCTGCATGTAGACTGTTTGCCGGGCGCATGGATTTGGAGGGGTGCGCCCCTGCGCCCCGTATGGCTGCCACTGGCCCTGTGCATTTTTGGCTCCATTTCAGGTCTGAACTTTTGGGCCTGATTCATCCCTGAAACAGAGAACAGGGACACACCGGACCCCTGCTGTGAGCCATGTCAGCATACAGTATGAACCCAGCCTTAATGTTAATATCCTCAATTGCCCAAACATTATTAATGGTTACATGAGCTACAGTAACTTTTCATGTCCAAATCTGCAACTTTGGCACATGCAGGCTTTTGGGTTTATTTTAGGATAAAAAATAATGTGGAACCTTACCTACTAAACTGTGTGTATAAAAACCAACTGCAGACACAGGAAAGGGGCTATTGCTGTAATATGAGAGACTGCAGAGGCAGGGCCGGCCCTGCCATGGGTCCATTGGACCCAGGCAGCACTTTGAGAGGGGCAGCACATTGAACCATGGCTGCCTCTCCTCTTCTATTTACCCAGAAAATTGACGGCCAAGATTTTTTTTTCCATTCCCTTTTTTTGTGTGTCATGATGACAACTGCCCCCCCCCCCCCCGGGGCGCTCCGCCTGCCCCTTTACTACCCAAGCCCGTCCCTATATTGCCCTAGCCTGTCTATAGACTACACCAGCCTGTCTATATACTACCCTAGCCTGTATATATACTGCCCTAGCCTGTCTATATACTACCCTAGCCTATCCATATACTACCCTAGCCTAGCCATATACTACCCTAGCCTAGCCATATACTACCCTAGCCTTTCTATATACTACCCTAGCACGCCCATTTACTATCCTAGCCTGTCCACATACTACCCTAGCCTGCCCCTATACTACCCTAGCCCATCTATATACTAATCTAGCCTGTCCCTATACTGCCATAGCTCGCCCCTATACTGCCTTAGCCCGCCCCTATACTGCCATAGCCTGCCCCTTGGAATTGAACATAATGGTATGTCATATAATTTTGCATATACACAAGGTGCTGTTGCATGTAAATATGACTTCCTGATAAATATAATTTTAGTTTTAATTATCGTGATATAAAATAATGGATGTGGGGGCCTTTTGGTAGGTGTGATTTTTTTTTTTGGGTGGGGGAGGGGAGTGGGTTGCAGCATTTAATTCTTGGACCCAGGCAGCACAATGTCTTGGGCCAGCCCTGTGCAGAGGCTATATCGCTGTCACAGGCACCAAGATGTCACAACCTTAGCTCACCCTAAGTGGTTGTGGCAAATTTATGCCCTTTTGGCAGGAAAGACACAAACAGACTGATAAGGTTTACTTCAGAGTCCAAAAGGGGAAGCAAATTGAGTCTGCGTAGGCTAAGACTGTGAACAAACACTTCACTGAGGTCATGCACTGATCAACACAGACTTTGTATTGGTGATGTAATATTCAAGTGCCTGGCACAAATAGTATGTCTGTAATAGAGGTATGATACACGTCAGCACTGCTGTTGGCATGAAACTGTTTTTTAAGAACTTGCATTTGTAATTGGTAATGTCGGAGGCTTATCCTTGTAACGCGCTTTCTGTCAGACTTCTTGTCAAGGCCTTCTCTCACGCATAATACTGTTCTTCACTTTTGCCTCCCCGCCCCCCAGACTACAATTGTAAAGAGCATTCCTCCCACTGACCAGGGCATTTTTACAGCCAGAGCGGCGGTCCGCCACCTCCGGCATTGGAAATCCAAATAGTGTAGTCTTAAACACAAATTTTCCTGGGCTCGGGAGTGAGACCGTTCAGGATGAGTATGTTACAACTCTATCTGGCTCAATACGGATAAGCAAGGTCTTGCTGCCCTATGAAAACTGGGATAGTCTGTTAATCTAAAAACACAAGAAAAAGAAAAAACAGCAGACTGGCCTAGTGCATTATCCTAAAACCACACGTTTTATTGTAAAAATGGTATTATAATCACAAATTTAAAATTGAGTCAAAGCTCATCACATGGTGCATCATCACTCAGACCATACTGCTTCTCCATTTGGATCTGGAGGTGAAGACACAAGAGGCTAACGCGTTTTGAGGTTGAACCTCTTCCTCAGAGCGAGCCAAGAGGACCATCACCTCCGGCACTGGCCCTGTGCTCACCATTAGCTACTGTCACTTGACAGAAGCCCACTTTTCGTTTATACAAATGACAGTGCATCGCAACTGAACTCACCCAGCGGCTCCCCACAGCTCTCCCCGCCCTTGCACTTAGTGCTGAGAGAAAGAAGGAGCAACGCTCACATCATTTGTGCCAGTGAGTGATGTTCTCCTTTATGCTGCAGCGGGTCAAATGTAGAGCACATACTGCTTCAGCTCTACTAGATCTATTCTCTTTATCTCTGCAGCTGCCCTCTGAAGGGGAAGGGTGCAGTGTCCACATGCAAAGCACTGTCCACCCTCCCACTCATCGGCTGGTAAGCTCCCCAGCCCTCCCGCTTATTGGCTAGTAAGACTGGCAATTGTATTCCTGGATCTCCTTTCCTTTCAGTCTGTGGGCAGATTAGGAACTGATGTCCTGCCCTAAAGCTTGCCACAACAGGTGAGCAGAGTAGCTGAGGTGCAACGCTGAGGGGGGCAGGGGGAAGGGAGGTGCCAAAGTAAGCACTAGTGCATGGGGGGTGCAGAAGTATGCTTTGGTGAAAAAGGTACAGGGCACTTTATTATTTATGCTAGCACAAAAGTACAGAAGTGAGCTGTGGGCAGGGTAACGTGGTGAGCTGTCGGCAAGGTACAGAGGCAAGCTGTGGGCAAGGTACAGAGGTGTGCTCTGGGCAAGGTACAGAGGTGTGCTGTGGGAAAGGTACAGAGGTAAGCTGTGGGCAGGGTACGGGGCGTGAGCTGTGGGCAGGGGTACAGGGGTGAGCTGTGGGCAATTTACAAAAGTGAGCTGTGAGCAGGGGTACAGGGGGGAGCTGTTGGAAAGATACAAAAGTGATACATGGGCAGAGGTACAGGGGGGCTGTGGGCAAGATACAAAAGTGAGTTGTGGGCAGGGTTACAGGGGTCAGCTGTGGGCAGGGGTACAGAGGTGAGCTGTGGACATGGGTACAGAGGTGAGCTGTGGGCAGGGGCATAGCTGTGCGTTGTGGGCAAGGTACAGAGGTGAGCTTTGGATGGTGGAGTGCAGAGTTGAGCTTTGAACATGGGGAAGAGATGAAAGGTGGACAGGAGGTACAGAGGTGAGTGCTGTGAGTTGCTTTTTTAGGGGAGAAAAGTTGTAAAGTTTTGACTGGAGAAGATTTTTACTTGGCGGGGAGGGACAGCACACATACAGCATGGCATACAGAGATCAGAGGTTTAACAATGCCCCTTTAGCTCCCACTGTGGAATTAGGCCACACCAACTCAAGTACTGTAAACCTTTCAGAGAGACAATGGAGACTACCATTGCTAAATGATTCTTCTAGACAATCTCCTTCTGGTACCTGGTATAAAACAAAAAGCATGTATTCATTGATTAGAGAGGCTTTCTCCAGCGGTTGCTAGAAGTTCTTTGGTCAATTAACAATTTCTGCATCTCACATAAGTAACCACTGAGATCAATGATCTTTTTGGCTATCTCTAAGGGATGTACTCCACCCACTGACCGACCACTAATGCAAGGAGCATTGTTCCATCTGACCAACAGTGCAAAGGGGCCTTCTTCGACCACCAATGTGAAGCAGCAGTACAGTTTTCACTGCATGTCTTTTCTTCAGAATAACATTCAGAACAAAAAGGCTCTGGGACCTTTTAGGGCCCTTTCACACCAATGTGTTTTTCCTGCATTTTTTTCTTGCTAGAAAAAGGTTTACTATGGGGGCTTTTCACACCACTGTGTTACAGGTGCAGTGCATTTTGAAAAGTCCTGCATGCTGGATCTTTGGTGCGGTTTTGAAAACCACACCCAAAACGCTGCTTTCCATTGAAATTAATGGAAATTGCAGCAAAATTGCGGTAAAAAGGTAACGTGATTTGCATTTTTGGTACTTTTTTGAGTCACATGTCCATTTTTCACGGGTGCAGGCAACCCAAAAACATACCAGAAACGTGCAACAAAGCCATGTGAAACACAGCAAAATCGCTGTAAAATGCATATGTGTTTTTACTGCAATTTTGCTATAGAGCAGAGTGAAAATGCCCTTAAACTTCAAACAAGCTCAATAGCTCTGGTGAGGTATCTCCCACAAAGTAAATACTTCCCTCAATGTGCACCCGACTGTAGCTCAAACCATAGAAATACAGAAAGAAGAGCATCCAGTTTTGGTTTAGCACTGATTTCTGGCCATTACTGTTATTTGCTTATTTCATATTGCTGAAAACAATTTTGTAATATAGAACAGCTCTTGGTGTAAAATATGCTAAATATGGTACATCCTTATTTATTCTTAATGTAGCACTACCCCCACAGGAGCCAATGGATGAGTCCTCTCGTTCTTTGCCTTGCCTTCTCAAGATCCTAAACCTCTCTGACATATAGAGCATCACACATCTCACTGAAACAATGCCTAGCACCCAGTGATAATGCTATACAAGAGAAACAGGCACCAAATCAAACAGAAGTTATATATATATATATATGTAACTAGGCAAACATAGGATGGTTTGAACATAGGGGTTGATTTACTAAAGGCAAATATACTGTGCACTGCAAGTGCACTTGCCCTAGAGCTTAGTAAATGAGGTAAAACTTCACTTTGAAATGAATACGTAAAGTGATTATAAAGGTTTGTTTTTCTTTTTAAATAACAAACATGTTATATTTACCTGCTCTGTGCAAGAGTTTTGCACAGAGCAGCCGCGATCCTGTTCTTCTGGGGTGCCCCGGCGGCACTCTTGGCTCCTCCTCTTCATTGGGTGCCCACACAGAGCCATGGGGGCACCTGGGCGGGCACATTCACGAGTCACGCTGCTGCATCCATTGACAAAGACAGCAGGACTTGGCCCCACCCCCACACCCCTGTCACTGGATTTGATTGACAGCAGTAGGAGCCAATGGCTATCAATCTGTTCAATGAAGACTGAGACAGCGTCTGGAGTCGCTGGGCTCATGCACTTCACCAGAATGAATGGGCTCAGGTAAAAAAAGGGGGGCTCTGGGGGCAGCTGCAGCACAGAAGGTTTTTCACCTTAATGCATTAAGGTGAAAAACCTGGAGACTTTACAGCCCCTTTAATCACATGCAAGGAAAATAAAAAAACAGTATTTTTGTTTGTGCATGATTGAATGAAACCAGCAGAGCTTTCCCTCAGCTTTCCCCCAGCTTATTTTAATATTATGCTTGTGGTGGCAGTTCAATATTCTCACAGCTTAAACATAGGGATGATTTAGTGTGGCATTACCAGCAAGGTACTGGTTTAGACCAAATGCAGCATAATTCTAATGCATAGATGTCCTGCTCTAAGCGCCTCTGTGTATGCTAGCGGAAAGGAATGTGGGCTTGTGGCCCTCTCACCAACTCCTGAAGCATGAAAATAGTCTCTTGGGCCCTCTCAGCTCTACTCTGATGAAGTTGGCATCCAGTAGTCTGTAACAATGAACCTGGTGGATGCTCAGGTCTCCTTTTGGCAATGTGGAAGGTAGCTATGATGTGGGCTAGGCTGCTGGATGTTTTGTTCTCACACTTTTGGATGGTACTGAACCCAATCGGCTTGGCCTCCCTGCAGACATGGATTGGACAGCTGAATCTGCCTGGCCTCCTGTATTGCAGGCAATTCTATTTAAGTCTCCCTTGGCCCCTCCTTGGCTGCAGCACAGCATCAACATTTCAAAAATGTAGCAAACAAAACAGGGCTACAGGCAAAATAACATTGCTGGGTGGTATCTAGTGTGGCTAATTTGTAGTTTCTAGTGGTCAAATGGCTTTCTTCCTAATCCTGTTTAGCTGTGGCTTCTCCCTTTTGTCAGTAGGTGGCACTGTCACCCCTGGCATTAGTATGATGAGCTACAGTGAAGTCAGGTTATGAATAAACATACTTTTATTAGATAGAATAGCTGCTATGAATGCTTGGAGAAGGTATTTAAGGGGAGAAGGTCAGTTGAACAGTCTCTTCCCACCCTGGGCTGCGGCCTGGGTGGATGTGTGGCAAAAAGCTCCTGGCTGATAGGCCTGAAGCCTAAGGCCTATCGAGGAGTTCTACTGGCTGCTAAATCTGTTAGAGGCATATCCAGGTGTTCAATATTTTACAGAGGAGAGCCTGTTCAATATCTGGAAACAATTTTGAGAGGGATGGAGTTCTAGAGAAGTACCAGAGGTGACATTTCATGGACCGGGGACCCATGAGGTGGCTGGGAGAGCTTCAAGAGAGAACTCATCCAAGAGAATTCTGTATGATGCTGTAAGTAAAGTTTAGTTACTAAAGGAGACATCTTATTCTACAAAGTACAGATGTGCTGGTTCAGCTTAAAGGCTCTTTTCATGTACTAATATCTGCCTTATCTCACCTTTTCAGTAGTATGCCTGTCTGCTGATTGTTACTATTGTTGACTAAGGGTGTCCTGTGCTCTATCCCCTCTCTCCCATATTTTTCCTGTTGTGAGAAATATACTTCTCGTTGATTAAGCATAAAAGTGACTGGCTCCCATCTTTCAACCTTGTACATCACCCACCATGCCCAATAACCTGCACCCTGAGGAGAGATGTGAGCCATCCTTGTTTCCAGGGGTCACCACCAGGCCCCTGGAAATGTGGGGTAGGTGCAACAGAAAAAAGAACCCAATGCTTTCTTATACAATATTGTGGTCCAGAAATTGGCTAAATTATATACTGTATCTGCTTACTGGCCACACTAATACATTGAGCTCTAGTCAGAATAATTAGCATCAGTTGTAGACTGAGACCTGAAAGTTATATTAAGCATTCCTCCATGTTGTATAGATTGAGAAAAGCTTAGATCCTAGAGACACAGGTAAAGCTCTGCCAGAGTAGCATGGTGATTAAATGGTTAACATTTTGCCCCTGCAGCAATGATGTAATGGTTTTTATTCCCCAGTGAAATTGTCTTCATGGACATTTTATGTTCTCCAGTTTTTTAAGGAATAGTATTACAATGACTGCAGATGAGAAAAATAGATACTTTATTATCATAAACTCTGTGTTAAAAGCTCAGACAGTACAAAATATATACATCTCACATTTTCAGCAATTACACCATGGTGTGTGTGTGTAATTATAATGAGCGTCATTTTAAAACAAATGCAATACACATTGCCCTTAAAAAGTATTTATTTACAAAGGAGTAATAAAGTAAAATGTGTGAAAACATTTTAAGTGCTGTTTAAGGTTTGACTCCAGGCAACATTTATGTACATACAGTGCCCTAAAAAAGTATTCATACCCCTTGAAAGAATGGTTAATTCAGCTTGGTCACCAGTCCACCTCATGCTGTGGTTGGACAGGCATGCACAGATTAGGGAGGTCATCATTCTGCTCTTTGTTTCTGCCCACAGGAATGATGACTGACAGTAATTGGCAAAGCAATAATTGGCCCCAAGATTCCTGCCTCTGCCCCTTTCACTCTGATGTGCAAAGGATTAGGAAACTGGTATCGAGACTATGTGTATATATATGAATAAGATTGTGATTTGTATGATATCTAATTGAAATTCAGCTTTTGAACTCACTGAAAGTATCACCCGGTTTACATAATTTTTGCTAATTACCAAATGCCACATCCTTTTATGTTGACCAATAAATGAACGGCAATCAAATTTTACTGCAGAAAAACCATAATACCTTAAGTGGAAGATGAACTATAGATGAACTATTAAGGCTAAGAACATGACTTCCATAATTTTATACAGTTTAACTTCTCAGACCCTGTCTTAATATGTATGGGCAATGAGTATGCTTGCACAGAATGAGAAGTCCTAGAAATTGCTCAGGAGTTTTAAGCAACAGACTGGATCTATTCACCATTTATTTGCTTAATTCATTACATTTTTTGTGTAAAGTCTCTTTATTGGATCAGTCACTTCCGCTTTGCATTTGTACCTGCAACCTATAATAAAACACATAGTGGTCTACAGCCACCTGGTGCTTTTTATCTCTTCTTTAAAATCCACTCCTAGGTCAGTCCGAAACCTTTTTCCCCAACAATCCCCTCTAGAGTAGACTGAGAGTGGGTCTTTCACTTATCAAAGAAGATATAACCACTATTTTAGGATTGTGTAAGCTGTACTAAATTAATCTCAAACCATATGCAGGGGGCAGACTCCACCTGTGATGCGCTGGCATAGCAGGGGATCTGTCTGTTGATACCCACTGAGCAGGTAGAGGACAGGTTCATGTTGGTTCCGCTTATGCAGAGCGGAAGCGGACAGCCCATTCTCCTCTATGGGCGGTCAGATGTAAACAGACCACCTCTTCATTTACACCTGACTGTCATCCAATCTGATCTGTCTGTTTTTAGCAAATCAGATTGGATGCAGAGGGAGGTAAACGGACACATGTCAATTTACACTTGCAGCTCCATAGAGGAGAATGGAGGTTCCATTCGGGTCTGCCTGAAAAAGGACATTGTAACGTTCATGCGAAAGGGGCCTAAAGGTAATACATACCAATGCTTTTTCTCATGGGAGCAATAGAAGTACACAGGATCAATAAAAAATATCCCACATTGCTGTCTAAAGTCACAATTTATTAATAACTATTATTTTCCCCTTAGACTGCACTCAGGCTTTCATAGTGTGATCCACAAATCACAAGACACATTTTTTGGAAAATCCCAGAACTCACAAAGAGTTGGCTGTCAGCTGAAACTGCTTTAAAGATGAATTCCAGGTTTGGACATTTTAAGCATAGTTATATTGTTCCAGCTTGGACCAATGTAACTATGCATATACCATACCTGGCCAATGCACCTGGAAGCTAGAAATAACTGAAGTAGACATTGCTACTCCAGCGATCTCCATTAGGTTTCAAGTCCTGTGCCTGTGCCAAGCGGCTACCATGCTGCATTATGAACACAGTGGGTCAACCACTTGGCATGGGCACCTTTCGAGAATGGAGACTATTGCAGTTTTTAATCCAATTTAAGTTTTTCTGAGTATCCCAATATTGAAGAATTGCATTCCATCCAACACATCTCCCTCAAGAAAGCCGTAAGGGCAAATAGCTGCACCATACAAACCGTGCCAGTTGTTGTCACAGCAGGTTGTCATTTTTTTCCCCCTTTTCTGTATATCATGTTGCAACTCTAACTAGAAAGTGATCAATTCATGTTTCCATGATAAAAGCTGTATTGAATAAAATATGTAGTTTTCCTTTCTGACCTGCTTCTGAAAACATTAGTTGCCTGAATTTCTCAGACTTAAATACTCTCCTAGTCAATAACCCAGAACAAGCATGCAGGCAGTAGGAGTGAAATCAGAATTAATCTGCATACCTGAACCAGAACTTTGACTCGGAGACCTCAGAGTATTAAATCCGCTGGACCGGCATATCAGCCAGGCAAAAGGCAGTGAGATCAGCAATGGTAGCCTCTATATTTCCCCCAGTACAGGTTTTATTTAACATACGTATTTAACTATGAATCAAACGCTATGCTAAAAATAAAGTGGTTTGGCACTGCATTTTGCAACTAAAAACTTAGCAGGTGTAAGGAGGTAGGAATATGTAGGTCTGGTGTTACAATGAAGTTCTAGCCTATCACAATATGTCTTTCACAGGCTAATCTGTAAAGATTTCTTATTAACAGTATGGTCACATATAAAAGGGACATGCCAATCACTTGTTACATAACAGGGCATAATGCAAGATATAAAGCAGGGCATAACTTTATCTCCAATCACAGTTCTCAGGTGTCGTAGACCTTACATAGAACACAGGACTCTTGTTACTTTGCACAGACACAGGAGCACTTCTGCTTCCAAACTCAAGCTTTACACACTGTTTTTTTTCTATTTCTCAAGTCACCCACAGACACAAAGGATATTGTCTCAGGTCACCTAGCAGCACTTTCTTGGTACATGGCCAAAACAGCTGCATCACAGACCGTGTCTCCCAGACACATTGCAACACTAATATACAAATTTCCAAAGGGCAATGTTGCAAATAAAAAAAGAGTAAAATGTGTGTGTATATATATATATATATTTATATATATATATATATATATACACAGTTGGGCTCATAAGTTTACATACACTGGCAGCATTTATGATTTCTTGGCCATTTTTCAGAGAATATGAATGAGAACACAAAAACTTTTCTTTCACTCATGGTTAGTGTTTGGCTGAAGCCATTTATTATCAATCAACTGTGTTTACTCTTTTTAAATCATAATGACAACAGAAACTACCCAAATGACCCTGATCAAAAGTTTACATACCCTGGTGATTTTGGCCTGATAACATGCACGCAAGTTGACACAAAGGGGTTTGAATGACTATTAAAAGGTAACCATCCTCACCTGTGATGTGTTTGCATGTAATTAGTGTGTGTGCATAAAAGGTCAATGAGTTTCTGGACTCCTGACAGACCTTTGCATCTTTCATCCAGTGCTGCACTGACGTTTCTGGATTCTGAGTGATTGGGAAAGCAAAAGAATGGTCAAAGGATCTGCAGGAAAAGGTAGTTGAACTGTATAAAACAGGAAAGGGATATAAAAAGATATCCAAGGAATTGAGAATGCCAATCAGCAGTGTTCAAACTCTAATCAATAAGTGGAAAATTAGGGGTTCTGGTAGACCAACTAAAATTTCAGCCACAACTGCCAGGAAAATTGTTCAGGATGCAAAGAAGAACCCACAAATAACTTCAGGTGAAATACAGGACTCTCTGAAAACATGTGGTGTGGCTGTTTCAAGATGTACAATAAGGAGGCACTTGAAGAAAGATGGGCTGCATGGTCGAGTCACCACAATAAAGCCATTATTATGCAAATGACACAAATTATCCCGCTTACAATATGCCAAACAACACAGAGACAAGCCTCAAACCTTCTGACACAAAGTCATTTGAAGTGATGAGACCATAATTTAACTTAATATCGTGTATTGCCCCCTTTAACATCAATGACAGCTTGAAGTCTTTTGTGGTATTTGTGGATGAGGCTCTTTATCTTCTCATATGGTAAAGCTGCCAATTCCTCCTGGTAAAAAGCCCAGTTGTGGCTGAAATTTTAGTTGGTCTACCTGACCGTGGTTTGATTTCAACAGAACCCCTCATTTTCCACTTCTTGATTAGAGTTTGAACACTGCTGATTGGCATTCTTAATTCCTTGGATATCTTTTTATATCCCTTTCCTGTTTTATACAGGTCACCTACCTTTTCCCGCAGATCCTTTGACAATTCTTTTGCTTTCCCCATAACTCCGAATCCAGAAACATAAGTGCAGAGCTGGATGAAAGATGCAAGGGTCTGTCATGAGTCCAGACACACACTAATTACAAGCAAACAGATTACAGGTGAGGATGGTTACCTTTAATAGTCATTCAAACCCCATTTGTGTCAACTTGCGTGCATGTTATCAGGCCAAAATATCCAGGGTAGGTAAACTTTTGATCAGGGTCATTTGGGTAGTTTCCCTTGTCATTATGATTTAAAAAGAGTAAACACAGTTGACTGATAATAAATGGCTTCAGCCAAACACTAACCATAAGTGAAAGAAATTATTTTGTGTTATCATTCATATTCTCTGAAAAATTGCCAAGAAATCATAAATTCTGCCAGGGTATGTAAACTTATGAGGACAACTGTGTGTATATATATATATATATATATATATATATAATCTCACAACAATAGCAGAAGTGGATAACTCTTTTTGATGAATGTCCCAAACTTTTCTGTATCAAACTGTAAAAGCTTCAGTGTTGATATTGTCTTTCTCAGTCTTACTTGTCCAGCTTGAGTCCCACTGGCCTCAAAACTGTCTCCACCAGGGAGTATAACTTTTCTTCCTGGAGGTACATGGGAGAATGCTGTTCACCCAAGATGAGGAAACAGTTATGTCCTATATTCACATCAGGAGAACACTTTACATCTCCAAGGAAAGGCAACAGCTATCAATACACCAGGCTGCATCCTTCTCTCTGATCCTTTTTACTCAGCAAAAATGATGTATACTCCTACTACTCCAACTCTTAAATCCCAATACCAGTTTGCTGCAAAAGAAGTATTATACTTAGCTCTCCCGCAGCCCATGTCCACTGTCTTTGCTCATTTTCGAGTGTTACAGCCTCTATTGGAGCATTCTAACACTCTTGGGGTGATCATTGCTGCATGCTGCACTCCCAGAGGTGTTGAATGTTTTAGTGTAACAAATGCTTTCGGTGTTGGTCAATGTATTTGTGAGCAAAGACAAGTGTGCAGCAAACCATGAAGATCTGTCAATTCTATGTGGCAGATTTACTAAAGTACTACATTTTTCTCTTGGCTCAGAAAAGCTATAATTTGATTTGATGTTACAAGTAAAGCTGAAGAAAATGTATTCCTTAAAGTAGTACCAAAAATGCACAGTAAACAAATGCAGCAGGTAGTAAAGAATAAGTGCCCGTTCACATAGGGGCGACTTGCGATCCGACTTGAGTTGCCTCAAGTCGCCCCAAGTCGCTTGACATTTGAAATCCCATTGAAATGAATGGGAGCCGTCTTAATATACACGACTGAAGTCGCTCCGACTTCAAGGCGACTTCTGAAAAGGTTCCTGTACTACTTCTAGGCGACTTCTATCCGACTTGTGCCCATAGAATTCAATAGAAGTCGCCTCCAAGTCGGATCCCCCATCTACATAGAAGCGACTTTACAGTCAAAAGAATAGAATTTATTTTTAGGCAGCCCCCTCCCTCCCTTCTCTGATTGGTCAAGTCAAAGTCGCCTGGCAAAAGTCGTGTTGTAAAGTCGCCTGAGGTCTTTGAAGTCGCGCTGGAAGTCGCGCTGAAAGTCGCGCTTAAATCGCCTAGCGAAGTCGCGCTGAAATCGTGTCGCCCCTATGTGAATGCAGCCTAAAACAAATTGATGACTGGCAGATGATTGGCCTGTACAGTGACAGCTTCTTGGCTTTCTGAAAGCTCACAGGAAAAAAATGCAGCTAAATGCGATATGTAAAAAAAAAATAAAAAATCATAAAAACGCAGGTAATTGCATATAAAATAAATGTAAAAGCAGATGAGTGCATATTAGTTTTTACCTGTGTTTTTCATGCACACATGTGTGAACCTGCCTTTAGTAAGTCATTCCCTAGCTTAAAAAAAAAAATAAATTAACACAAAACATATTTCTTTATATCCCGTAAGCTTTGGTTAAATCTATAAATTTAGGTACAGTAGTAAGTACATTTATATTCAAGCAGTTCATATTGTAAAAGTTCAATATCCATTGAATCAATTACATGTAAACAACTACACATAGAACAAAGTCCTTAGAAGCTTCCCGATAGCTGCAACTTGCCATGATTTTATTTCAATGAAATGCTTATCATTTGGCTTTAAAAAGCTAGGTCAAACCTGCCTACAAACCTGATTATGTTAGAAAGATTTTTTTTTTTTAATAGCAAACATGTTATGCTTACCTGCACTGTGCAATTGTTTTGCACAGAGAGGCCCTGAACCTCCTCTTTCAGGTTCCCCCGTTGGTGCACTAGCCTCCTCCTCTTCTGAGTGTGCCGCCACAAGAAGCGCTTCATAAGGTGGCACACGTGTGAACTCAATCCGGAGCTGGGCTGTGTCTGCCTATTGACAGACACAGCGTAGCTCAGCCCCACTCCCTCACAGGATTTGATTGACAGCAGCAAGAGCCAATCACTCCCGCTGCTGCCTACATGTCCAGTGAGGAGAGAGACAGAGCATCGCTGCTGCTTTCGGGCCCAGTGCTGGATCAGGCTCAGGTAAGTATTTAGGAGGTGTTGGGGGGGGGGGGGGTGAACCATGTAAGAGTTTTTACCTTAATGAATTAAGATAAAGAAAAACTTAAAGAGGTTGTAAAGTCAGAAGGATTTTTTTTATCTTAATGCATTAAGATTGAAAGCCTTCTGTGTTCAGCAGCCCCCCTAATACTTACCTGAGCCCCATCTCTGTCCAGCTGTCCACGAGTGTCTCGGCCATCTGAGACTCTCCCTCCTGATTGGCTGCTGGCAATCAAAGTCGGCTAGCAAATCAGGAGAGAGAGGGGGTGGGGCCGGGATGTGGCTCTGTGTCTGAATGGACACAGGGAGCTGTGACTCGGCTCGGGTGCCCCCATAGCAAGCTGCTTGCTGTGGGGGCACTCAACAGGAGGGAGGGGCCAGGAGCACAGAAGAGGGACCCGAGAAGAGGAGTATCCACTGCACAGAGCAGCTAAGTATAACATGTTTATTATTTTCATGGAGAAGAAAACAAGACTTTACAATCACTTTAATTAGTATCGTTTGCAAGAATGGCACAGAATTCTGACTAGATTTTGGATTCATTATATTCCTCCTGCAAACATAATGCAAACATAATTGAAAACATGATAGTAAAGGTTTAAGTAACCATAGGTACCGGCTAGTATTCACCTAGAGCCATTTAAAAGTAGATAAAAGAAAAATAATTTCAAGGTTTTAACCACTTTATATCAGCTTTTAACCAAAAGAGCAAAAAGATCAATCCGACCTATCACCGGCAGTTGCATTTTGTGGTTAGAAGTTGCTTGATAGCACTTGAAATAGCTGAAAATTTTACAGTCATCATAAAGCTAGCTAATCACTTCCAAGCTGTGTTTAAATTGATTCTGCGACCAGGCTATGAATATTAAAACATTTACAAATTCTTAATAAGCAGTAACCAAGTTAAAAAGCAACTCAAGGATGTCTGTAGAAGCAGGCACAGTGGAGCAATTCATTCAAGTTTACAGTAGAAGCACTGTAAGTTGTCTATTTCATTCCTCTCAATAGCTCTGCTCCCCCTCCCAGCAGTAATTTAGAAGCCTGTTTTCTGGTTTTTTTTTTTCGATTTTCATTTTTTTTTATCTCTAATGTAAACAAGTGCTCCAGGAGTATGGAGCTAAGCTGTTGAGAGAATGACTTGTACAACTTCGGAGCTTCTGAAATTTAAAGATGAATTGCTCCACAATGACTTCAGCTACATGAGTCGATGAGGGATTGTTTTATAGCTTATTTACTGCTTGCTAATGCTAGGTAAATAATTGTATATTCATAGTCTGAACATATGCTCACTTTAAGGGAAACCAGTACTGAGAGAAATACAGGGACTACCATTACTGATCTCTTTCTTAAAACACTAACTGCCTGGATGTCTCTGGTGTTAATGATTCAAGTTACTGATCCAAAAAAGACATGCAGATTAAAGTCAGACTGAAGTTCTGACCTGCATATCTGTTCCAAACTAGTGACTATTGAACCCATTGGAATGACAGACATGTAACTGGGGAATTTAACAAAGAAAGATGCCATACTCTCTTAGTGATTGTCAAGGGAGGGGGAAAAAATAATAAAACTATCTGCAAGACAAAGGCATAATGAGCTAGTATGCATTGCATATAAGCTCATTATGAAATACTTACCTTAGAACGACGCTGTTGCAGCAGTCCCCGAGCACCGCTGTTACCGGCGTCATGTTGATTGTGTCTTCTTCTGGGATCGGGGGCTCCAGCCAATCCGAGCACAGACTCCAGCGCTGTGATTGGCTGGAGCTGCGCTGATGTCACTCCCCCGCATTCGCACGGGAGCCGTCACTTACGACACACTTCGTGAAGAAATGGCCCAGTTTGTTCACTGCGCATGTGCCGATGACATCGGCACATGCATTTACACTGTATATCTCCTAAACCATGCAGGTTTAGGAGATATGCAGGGTACCTACAGGTAAGCCTTATTGTAGGCTTACCTGTAGGTTAAAGTGGTTGTGAAGAGTTGACAACCATTTTAATACAGGTTTCCTTAAACATTAAGCATAGCTCATTCACATAGCTGGGGGGGATTACCTGCTCCTCTGTTTACTTTATTCTTTTCAGACATGCTCTGTGATTTATAGCTAATGTATAACTTCATAATGGTAGTGATACTCTTTACACTATAAACAGCAAAAGAAATCTGAGCAATCAATTTCTATCCAATCAATTAACTTTTTGTCTGCCATTGGTACCCTGTGATGTAGTCTTTTTTTACATATTGCACAATTGAGAACTGTTTGCTAATATCTAAAATTACGTTCACATGAACTTAAGTACTTCTTGGATATTTGTTGTGATCATTCTTTAGAAATACATACGTGTATAAATATGTCAGCATCACTCATTATAGATTCATCATGGACAAATTATCAGTTGCTATAGTCAAGCAGGCTGTTTGGATAATCTTTAGTGGCAAATCATTTCCACTCTTTGAAATCTAAAAGTAAAAGTGGCTTAATACATATCCATTTAAAGTAACCCTGACTCTATTTTTATTAAGACCAAAAAAGATATCCCTGCAAAGAAACTGATTAAGTACCTGTTCCCCTCACCATGGCATTGAACTCTGCTGCCCTTAAAGGAGAAGTATAGCCTAAGCTTGCTTGGCTGTACTTCTCCTGTGGATCACAGAAGTGCAGTTCATTTTGCACCCCTGTGACCCGTTTTCAGCAGACAGCAGGCTAAATCACAGAGCAGGTCCAGGCTCAGAAAACATCGTGACCATATGGTCGGGATCTGCCCACATGCCTGGACTGGCACCCATCTCAACCTCTCCAGTGAGCGCAGGTGGGGGGGGGGGGGGCAGAGCAGAGAGCCGGTGACTGACCGTCACCAGATCTCTGCTACGGGAGACCTGGGAACCGAGTGATCGACGGGGATTTGATCACTCAGTTCTCAGTGTTAGAGCCGGAGGGGGAAAGATGCATCATTGGACCAATGCTGCATCCATTTAGGTAAGTATGATTGTAAAAATAAAAAACTCATTCCCATACTCCTCTTTTAAAGTGGAACTAAACCTATAGATTTAACAGTTTTGAAAAACAGTTACATTCCCGGCATGCTGACTGTCACATTTGCTTGTGCTCTTAACCAAACTGTCAAACCATCAAATGGCTGCTGACATAACTGGTCACATGTGCAGCACCATGACAGTTGGGGATCAAACATAGGCTAAGATGGCTGAAAAGGATATGAGGGTTCAGTTCCATTTTAGAAAAGAAGCTTGCTTAAAGATCTCTGGTTCTCTTCTGGATGTTTTGGATGTACGGGCTTGTGGAGGGAACCACAGAGTGCAGCAAGGGATGCTGGCATTTAACATTACAGGATGTGTTGAATGCTGAATATTCTTCAGCAAGTCAAGAGCTTTAATGCGCAGCAGTGAGCAATGGGGCAGGTAATGCAATAACCATTTTCTTTGCAGGGTTACATCAAAGTTTAAATGGTGTTCGTCAAAAAAGACATTTCACATTACAAAATGGCTTTTTTCCCTACAATTCTGAGATTTCTATAGTGGAATTTCTAAGAAAAGCTTTAAGAAACAACATGCAAAACAGATGAGTGGTGGTTAGTTTCAGAAGAGGATGCACTTGCATCTGCAGCATCTGTTATACATTTTCTACTATCTGCTCAGGTATAGCATTGTACAATGTAAACTTCTAAGGAAAATGTATGTAGCACAAACTAATGTAAACCATTGCAGTAACTTTTAAATTGAGGGTTTTTGCAAAACTTGTTAACTGGTGTAAGATGATTAAAGTTGAACTCTGGGGAAGTTAAAAAACTCAGGAAAATTAAATTCTTGTTTTTGCCTAGGGTACCAATTAAGAGCACTGTTACTTATCTAATGCCTTGCTGTCCACTTCCCATTGACACCCAGGATTGAGGACGGACCACCTATGTCCTCACTTACAATGCAAGACTGCTGTTCCTACCTTGTACATGATAGCATCAAAGTGCAACCAACAGAGAGCCAAAGAGAAGCAGCTGTGGAGGACCAGTTGCATGGAAAGTAAAAGACTTCAGGTGCAAAGAATTAGGTAAGTGAAAGTGTTTTTTAATGGTACCCTAGGCAAAAATTAGCATTTAAGCCCTGCTGCATTATGTCCTTGGAGTTCAAGTTTAATCTCAGTTGAACTAGTGGAAAGCATATTTTTCTTCAAGCAAGGTTGTATTTGGATATGACACCTGGACCTCAACATCTTTTCATCCAGGGTTCCCTCTAGGTCAGTCCTATATGGTATCGGAATATCCTGAATATCAGGAATGTGCTACTGCAGGCAGTATGCATTCGCTTTATATACAAAGTCACCAACAGACAATACAGTATGTACAATAGACAGTACAGTATACGAGCCATGAGCCTGTTGAGAAAGAAGTGGCTGTATGCTACTAAAGCTATAGAGTGTCCTGTGATTCCTCTTAGCAAACTCTACACCTCCCTTTCATTTCTGCTGTTGCATTCACCTGCATATGAACAGAGGTGGCCAGGTCAATACATTTTTTTTCCTGAGTATATATAGTATGTAAGTAGGTATGACCCCAAGTACTGAGACTGGCTACCGTATCAGCTTTACGTAAGACAGGCGCAACAGGAGGTGAGAAAATGGTGCCCAACATAGGAAAGCTCCCCCCTGCCTGTTGATGAACGGTCAGAAGCATTAGCTCTACTTGGTGAATATTTACACAAAGCAGAGTTCTTTTCCTCATCACCTGAGTCCAGAGTCCAAAAAGCATGGCAGTGATCAGCGTGTGTTTAACTTTCAGCTGTCATGAGATGTAAACCTAAGGACCAGAATAGAATTGTCTTCACATTTTCCATTTGGTTTGAAGAATGTAGAGCTATTCCACAGGCGGAGATGTTAGAGGGGTTTCCAACATAGAAATAGGACATATCTCCTCCTTCCTGGGCTCATTGTATACAGTTCTGCCATTCTTTAGCCACAGCTGTAAGAAAGAAAAAAAAACATGATGATGTAAATGCTTTGATGATTGGTAATAGAAACAGATAATGAAATGTTTATTATAATTTAAGCATGTGTTTGTTTAAACAGATTTAATTACAGCCCAAAATAACTGATTGAGGACTTGGTCTTGTAGGCTCTCTGATTGCCAATCAGGAGTGATTTCAATTCTCAAAACATTTCTTATCATTCATAGAGACTTTTTTGGAAAAGATTTGTACAACAGGTTCTGAAGCGTTCAAGAAGTGTTACCTTTGCTTATGCCACCCTGCCAAGGTCAGATGTCCTACAATCAGGGGCGTAACGATAGGGATTGCAGGGCTTGCAATTGCAACCGGGCCCCATGGTCCAGGGGGCCCATGTGCCTCCCTTGTACACCTGAATAGGAGGGATGCCGGGGGTGGCATTTAGAGGACCCAATCTCCTCCATTTTCCTCTATCCAGTTTATCCCTGGGGCCTGCTGCAGAACTTGTGAAAGGGCCCCACTGCAGTACCGTAATAAAGGGACCCACGATAGGAGTAAAGGGCCCCAGGATCAGTGGGAAGAGGGAGGGGCCCTGGCCAGGGGTCAGGGGGCCCTTCATAATTTCTTGCACCAGGGCCCTGAAGGTTCTAGTTACGCCTCTGCCTACAATCCATAGTTCTTGGTGGGACAACCACCTGTTTTTGCCAGCCTCTTGCTTCACACTTATCATTATAAGCTCTAACAAGCAGGGCCCTTTGATTCCTCCTATATTAAATTGTATTGTAACTGTACTGTCTGCCCTCATGTTGTAAATGGATGTGCAAACTGTTGGCGCTATAGTATATAAATCCTATATAATAATAATAATAATATGTCTTATACAACAGTGGAAATCTGTCTGATTGGTTTGTTCAGCTTTATTGCTTTAGAAGGGTTCATCCATTTGCCAGAGCTAAATGGATCAAATATCAAACCAATGAGTCCACTATAATTTATTCTGCATCTCCGCACAGCTAAGTTTACGTAACAAGTGTTGGAACTTGTCTTGTAAACAACATGATATAGCGTGATTCCCCTTTATTGAAAATGATCATTTTATATTATGTACTTGCTTTCCACCTTCAAGCAGGTATTTTTTTATAATGTGTTGCATCTTAGCTATATAGATGATGCATACAAATTGTTTCAACAATCAGCGCTCTTCCTGTGGGAAGTGGTTAAGGCCTTTCCACGGCAGACAGGAAACATGCACAGAATAATACAGCTTAGATCTTAACACTTATTTTCCACTGTTATGCACACAGACAAAGCCATGTTGGGTAGCATGCTCACAGGGGAAACTCCTGTCAATAGAAGAGTTACCACTTCACCTACAATACACCAGAATTTGTACGTTTTGTCTGAAGTGCCTAAATTAAAATCAATAAATGCTATTGTCTTCATATTAATATTTTCTATTGTATATCATATGGATATACTTGTTGGTATTAAAAAAATACTGAACTTTCTTGTAATAAATATAAGAATTTACGCCATTCTTATTCATGTCTAGATAATATCACCTAGAATGCCAAAGTCCAATTACTAATATGAATCTCAGTGACATTCAGTCATTCTTGAGCTTTAAGCTTACAACTACTGACATGGGCAGGGATTGTTCCCCAATTTAGGGCTTGTCCACGCCATCAAGGTGCACTGATCCTGGTGCATTGCACTATTATCTTTTTTTTTTTTCCTTAGAACTTTAATGAAAACTGACAACTTCCATTCACGCAGTAATGTGACGTGGTGTAGCGGTAGTTTGCGTCACAGCCCACTGCATTGAAAAAATAATGCATGCAGTTTTGCGTTTAGTTCTATTTCACTAATAATTTTGACATATGACAACATTTCTAAAACTCCATATACCTTTGTCTACATGTAGGTGGAGTATAGCGTGGTGCGGTGGCAAGAACACACACAGTCCAAGTGCGATGAAAGACAACCCAACAGGGAACACTCACAGATCTAGCAGTGTGTAGGGAGCAGGTTTCAGCTGAACTCACAGTGCGTGTTAGGAGGGGCAGAGTGCAGCCTGGCTGTCTTGTGCCCAAACTGGAAGATGTCCAGAGAAATTGCAAGCCCTACATTTTCCCTCTTCATCCTTTACCCGCTGCTAGTTCTGTCCCTACTCTATGCACTTGCAAAATGCTCACCAAGCCTGACAGCCAGGGCCTTAATTTGATTCTGCCTGACCCAAGATGGCTTCTAGAGTCACATAGAGTGGCAGCATCCAATTGGATCGCTTCCCCTAGTGACCCAGGAAACCATAAAGGAACCATGTTCCTCTTGACTTCCTCTCCAACTGCAGTGATCCTGTGGAAAAGCGCCACGTGCAGTGGAGAAAGTAGACTGCACCTGCCTACATGCAGCATTGATCTGTAGCTAATGAAAACAGTGATGTGTTGTTCAGCCACTGCTCCCTTGCTAGTGATGGAGATTCTGCAGCATTTTAGGAAGTGATGTAGTGAAATTCATCACAGAAAGTGATTTTGACACTTTATGAGCATGACTTGAGCCTAAGGCCAACATGTATGTCAAACAGGGTTGCTAACTGTCTGTAAATTGACAGTTTGTATAAATTCATAATTTTTGCAGCTGTCCATGAATGCCTGTTATAGACATAAAATGTCCATAAAAAATACTGTAGATCTGCTAAGTGGAGCATCCAATAGTGCTGCTCATCTGAGCAGCAGAGACGGCCTGCCGGTGAGGCAAATACACTGTACAGGCTGCAGTTACAGTTGCTCCTCCTCCCGCCCATCCTTAGCCAATCAACAAGCACTGTAACCTGTTCTTCCCAACGGCCGCCACATTTGACTAAAAATAGAAGATGCTGGCGGCCCAAGCGGAGCTGGATGGGGGGGCGCCAAGGGGGAGAGGCACAGAACATGAAGCACAGGATCTACTAGAAGAAGGTATGATAGGAATTAGCTGCAAGCTAATCACAAATCACACGCACATAACTGTAGCCCAAACAGCTCAATAGAAACAGCTGAAAATCATCAGCAGCAATGTGTCACACACTCACATGTAGAGTCTTCAAGAAGTCTAATCAATGTGTTTAACCATCCGGTATAGGCAGCTATAAAAAAAAAAAGTAGCAACAGGGACCACAGTGAGGGAGTCATTCCCTGATCAGTGTGTATATTGTCTAAGCTGCACACTGTGTGAACTAGGGCTGCCACCTCATCCCTTTAAACCCGAGCACATCTGAATTACACAGGTTCTGCTGCTAATTGAATGCAGATAAGGCACCAAGTGAGTTTAATTACCACCTTAACCAGCCACAGAACCTGTGTAATTAACATGTGTTCAGTTTTAAAGGGATGAGATGGCAGCCCTAGTGTGAACACACGGTTGATCAGACTTTTAGAAGACTCTTCAACCAGCTAGGGTTGCCACCTCATCCCCTTAAACCCGAACACATATGAATTACACAGGTGCTGTGGCTAATTTAATGCAGATAAGGCACCATGTGAGTTTAATTATCACCTTAATCAGCCACAGAACCTGTGGAATTCATATATGTTCGGGTTTAAAGGGATGAGGTGGCAACCCTACAACCAGCACTAAATGTGAGTGTGAGACACAACGCTGCTGATGATCTAAAGCGGTTTCTATTGAGCTATTTATTTGCGCTAGAGTTCTGCATGTGCCCTGCATGATTTGTTTGATGTTGCCTTTGGAGGAATTACTGCTGCTCCAGGCTAGCAGCTTCACAGACATGTTGATCATTTATTGTCCCTCCTAACTGCTCTTGTCTGTTAGTAAGATAAGTTTTAATTTGGAAATTGAAAGTGCTGTTGCCTTCTGTCACTTTGATGTATTTTGTAAGGCAGATTACTGGCTTGATCTTGCAAAGCTGGTGAGGAGATGGTTTGAGTAGAGCCGAGCAGCCCTACCCTACATTATTGTATACATTTACACTGGGTTCAAATTCAACCTGCAGCCCAAGGGCCACATGGGACCCTGTTTACGGTGCAGCCCTGAGCCATCAGCAGGTGGTAATAGGGTTGCCACATCATCCCTTTAATCCAGGACACATAAGAATTACACAGGTTCTGAGGCTAATTTAATGCAGATAAGGCACCAAGTGACTTTAATTACCACCTTAATCGGCCACAGAACCTGAGTAATTAATATGTGTCCTGGATTAAAGGGATGATGTGTCAACCCTAGGTGGTAAGGGAGAACAAATGTGGCAGGACAGATTTGTAAATTGAATTTATGATGTGTAGCAGTCTTTTATACAGTAATATGTCTCAAATTTCTGCAGTTTCAGACCATCTGCTGTAACATAAATGTAGTCTCTGACCATCTCCTGTAGTATGGCTGTATCCTGTGACCAACTCCTGTAGTATGGCTGTATCCTGTGACCATCTCCTGTAGTATGGCTGTATCCTCTGACCATCTCCTGCAGTATGGCTGTAAACTCTGACCATCTCCTGTAGTATGGCTGTATCCTCTGACCATCTCCTGTAGTATGGCTGTATCCTCTGACCATCTCCTGTAGTATGGCTGTATCCTCTGACCATCTCCTGCAGTATGGCTGTATCCTCTGACCATCTCCTGCAGTATGGCTGTATCCTCTGAGCATCTCCTGCAGTATGGCTGTATCCTCTGACCATCTCCTGTAGTATGGCTGTATCCTCTGACCATCTCCTGTAGTATGGCTGTATCCTCTGACCATCTCCTGTAGTATGGCTGTATCCTCTGACCATCTCCTGTAGCCTGTCTGCAATTTCTGACCATCTCCTGTAGTATGGCTGTATCCTCTGACCATCTCCTGTAGCCTGTCTGCAATTTCTGACCATCTCCTGTAGTGCGTCTGCAATTTCTGACCATCTCCTGTAGTATGCCTAGCACTAAATAATATGCACAACCCTTTGGTGTGTCAGGGGTTGCCGTTTACGGTCACTGGGATGCAGCCTTAAACCAAGCTATATATATATATATATATATATATATATATATATATATATATATATATATATATATATATGGAGTGTATGAGAGTCAGAACAAGCCCTTTTTGGCTTAAAGTGGACCTTTCACCACAAAAGCTGCAGTTCCTACCACCCCTCTATAAAGCAATCCATGGTGGATCACTTTGCAGAGGCAGTTTGTAGGCATTCAGAAGTTGATACTGCTGCCTCCTGAATGTCTGTTTTTTCCCAGCTGAATGGGAATTTTGTATTGAAGTACTGTGTCATGACCACAAGCAAAGCATTGGGCTTGTGGCTATGGCAGAGTCCCATTGACTTTAATGGGCAGGTTTTACAGGCGGTGCCATGTGTGAAACTTGACATGTTGAGATAAAATGATTGTGGCATATTTAGCAGTTTATATTTACTAAAACTATTGCATTTCCATGTTGTGTGTACTGTGGGAGATCAGATATAGTGAATGCAGGGTCCTGGGTTTAGTAACACTTTAACAGTGATCAGTGCAGTCTACGTTCATTCTGTTAGTCTGGAGAAGGGAGGGCAGGAGAGTGCCTTGCCATCCTAGGCTATGGCTGTGTGTTTCCTTCAGTTGCACACAGTGTGGGGGAGACACAACTCTAGTCCCTGCATGCAAGAGTGGCTCCACAGGATACTACAAGAGAAAGGAGCCACCTGAAATCCTGGAAACCTGGGGCAGTGGTCATGGCATTAGCTTAAACTGGAACATAGGCAAGGATTATATAATAAAGAGGCTGCATACTCAGAAAGAGATTAAAAAGTCTCAGTTTCTTTAGTTAAAAATAACAAACATGTTATACTTACCTGCCCTCTGTAATGGTTATGCACAGAGCAGCCCTGATCCTCCTCTTCTCGGGTCCCTCTTTGCTGCTCCTGGCCCCTCCTTCCTGTTAAGTGCCCCCCACAGCTATCCATTGCGTGTCCATTCAGACATGGAGCCGCAGTCCGGCCTCCCTTTATCTTCCCAATGGCTTACTGACTTTGACAGCAGTGGGCGCCACACTGCTGTCTCAGGCAATGAGGAGGGGAGTCCCGGTAGGGTTGCCACCTCATTACACAGGTTCTGAGGCTGATTAGGGTGGTAATTAAACCCACTTGGTGCCTTACCTGCATTAAATTAGCCTCAGAACCTGTGTAATTCATATGTGTTCGGGTTTAAAGTGATGAGGTGGCAACCCGGGCAGCCAAGACACTAATGCAACATTGCTGGATCTAGAGGGACTTCAGGTAAGTATTAAGTGGGCTGCCGCACACAGAAGGATTTTTTATCTTAATGCATAGAATACATTAAGATAAAAAAAAAAAACCTTCTGCCTTTACAATCACTTTAAATGATCTGCTGAAAAAACGTGGGTTTAATATCACTTTAATGAAGCAAAGACAACTCTATGATTGGAGGATAGCCATCCGTGTGACTTTGACAGGTCACGTGACCCAAAATTTCCACCCAGCTTTTTTTCCCCAATTTATTATTATTGTGCTCCCCATCTTTGGTATCCCCAAGCCGGTGGTGAACAATGCACATATTTAAAGCACATTGTTATGGATTTTTTTTTCTAAAGTAGTATTATGGCCATACTTTTCAAACAGTTTCCTGTAATTTCCTGTTCACTGATTCTTTTTAGCGGTTGTTGTCTGGGGCGGCCCTTTAATTAATCAGCCTTTTACTGCCTTCCAGAGCTGTGGGGAAACAACCAGAGATTACAACATAACCTCCTAAGCAGCCAAGCTTCCTGTTCTAAAGTAACTGGAGTCTGGTCTTGAGTAATGTGTTTATAACTGCAGCAATGCTTTGCAACCCCATGTAGAGAATGCGACTAGATTATCCCAAGGGAGTTTACAAACATTGACTCCAATGAGAAGAAACATTTTATTACTGTGAAATATTTAGTAGCTCAGGCTTCCTTTTGATCTTAGTGTAGGCTAAAAATACTGTTCTTTCAAGTTCTCTGTGAGGGGAATGGGATCACTTGATAACACACTACACAAGGATTATATACTAACCTTTTCCAGGACCTCCTGCCAACCCATTCAATCAGGGCCATCTTAATGACATCATGGGCCCCTGGGCAAAGTAATGCACTAGGGCCCCTACCAGGGAGATGGTGACCTGCGGCGTGCTATGCGTACGGTGGCAATGAGCGAGTGTGGCTAAATAATGCTACATATTGGCATGGCTTTTTAGTTTAATTAGAAATCACAGTAAGAAAAGGTGAACAGTCACACCATGTGCTAACATTGTGAATTAATAACATGCCACTACCATGTGAGAGCTTAGTCCTGTGTAGATTTCATGAAAAAAACAGTATGTGCCAGATGGACGTATCATTCTTCTTCATGAAATCTATGGTGTGTTTTTCTTACACTGGGAATGTCCTATTGTTTTCCAGGCATGATAGAACTACAGGTTTCAGCATTCCCTGCTCTTTGACCAGCAGGGCATGGTGGGGTATAGCTACTCAAACTTCTCAGGATAACATCCAGGCAATTAGAATTTTCAGATGGCCAACAGCATGGGCAGCCTCTGTACTACTTTCATGATAAAGTACTTTAAATTAATACTGGTTTTGGCAATCACAAAGCTAGACCCCAGACTAAGGCTGGGTTCACACTGCTGCAATCTCAGAGATCACATATGATTCGCACCCCACTGCAGTGTGAGCCATATGCGATCTCTGTGCGATGCAAATTCAGCCACAGAGATTGTATGGCTGAACACTACGGTTAAGTCGGTATGTTAGAGACACCGACTTAAACGTAGCGTGTCTCTAGCGTATACCGAGTGTGACGTCACCCCACGCTTAGTATACACTAGAGACTCTAACGTCGTCACACTTGGGTCGGAATCAGACCCCAGATCGAAACACTAACGGTTTTGGTCATAATTAAATTTCATGAAATAGTACTTTCATCATGTCTCCGACGGGTACGACAACCGGTAGACTTTTAAGATTAACGGACCTACAATAGGACTCTTCAAACTCATCGATATGGGGTGGTACGGGACGACCAGTTTCTCGTCCCTTACGACTTTGGACATCAAGATAGTACGGACCTTTTGTTATCCTGT
>BLSH010501138.1:1508344-1527075 GCA_018402905.1 Glandirana rugosa | reverse complement strand
CCCCCCCCCCGGACCATACCAGGCCGCATGCCCTCAACATGGGGAGTATGCGTGCTTTGGGGCAGGGGGGCTCTGCGCCCCCCACCCCAAAGCACCTTGTCCCCATGTTGATGAGGACAAGGGCCTCTTCCCGACAACCCTTGCCGGTGGTTGTTGGGGTCTATGGGCGGGACTTATTGGAATCTGGAAGCCCCCTTTAATAAGGGGGCCCCCACCCTATGTGAATGAGTATGGGGTACATTGTACCCCTACCCATTCACCTGAAAAAAAGTGTCAAAATAAAAACCACACTACACAGGTTTTTAACCACTTCAGCCCCCGAAGGATTTCACACTTTTCACACAACGGTTTTGGCCGATTTATATTCTTCCTCATATTTGTGATAAAAAAAAAATCGCAATCAGCGTTTATTGATTGGTTTGCTCAAAAGTTTCCACGTTTACGGATGATGAGAATTCATTTCTGGGGGTTTTATTTATTTATTTATTTTTTACTAGTAATGGCGGCGATCTGCGATTTTTAGCGGTACTGCGATATTGCAGCGGACATGTCAGACCATTTTGACACTTTTTTGGGACCATTGGCATTTATACAGCGATCAGTGCTATAAAAATGCATTGATTACTGTGTAAATGTCATTGGCAGTGAAGGGGTTTAGCTGGGGCGGCACTCTAAGGGTAACTGTGTTCCCTGTGCGTGTTCTAACTGTATTGGTGTTTGACTGGCAGGGGAAGGGGAGTGATCACAGCTTCCATATAGAGGAAGGCTGTGATCACAGTCCTTCCCCCTCTCACAGAACGGAGATCCGTGTTTTACATGCACGGATCTCCGTTCTTTCACTGCCTGGGGGGGGGGCATCGCGGGTAGCCGGCGGAGATCGCGTCCGCCCTACCCGCTCCCTGGTCCCCCCGGACACAGTGAGCGTGCCTCCGGCGGTGCGAGCGCTCACAGTGCACGATCTCGCAGCCGCTGTCATATGACGGCGGTTTGCGATATCGAGCCACCTTGTCGCCGTCAACCTGCGGTTGGCGGTCGGCAAGTGGTTAAAATCTTTTATTAAATCAGCTCTGGCATCTTCTACCCTCTCTGGCTCTTCTTTCTTCTGATCTTTTGCAGGGTTGCAGGGTCTGTCTTCTGAGTTCTTCCTCCCTATGATGGCACATCCTGGGGCGAAGCTGTGACATCATAGGGGCGGGGCAAAAGAGCAGAAGACGCCGCAGAGAAGGAAAAGAAAGAAGACCCCTCAGAAGATAGAAGACGCCGCAAAAGAGCAGAAGAAAGAAGAAAGAAGAGCTGGAAAATTTTTGTTTGATCACTGTTGTGGCCAATCAGCTCTAGCACTGTTCAGTGTATTCTGACACTGGAGTCACTGTCAGAATACAATAAAACAGTGGGCAAGATTCCTCTACCCACCTAACTTGTGTGTATGAGGGAATCTGTTTAGTTTTTTTTCAATCAGGCCTGTGGTGGTTGGTGGGTCACGGGCAGCACTGAAGCTGTTGAAAGAAGCAACAGCAAGTAGCTTTCTATATTTTGAACTATATATATGCATTATACTTGTCTATACCATCAGATGGCACTGCAGTATGATAGTGTGCATACTATGGTACAAAGTAATAACAGGATGTACCTTCTGTATCTAAGTGTGTACTTGTTTGTTGTTCTCTTCCTGTCTATGACACAATGCATGTAATATATTCCTCCATGAAAGTAAAGTATTCTCTGCATACAACAAGCTACCAAGTGAACTACATCAATAACCTGCTAATAGAAGCCTCCACCCATTCGGCCGGCCGGGTCACGGCGGCACCCCCCCATTGGTCAGTCAGCAAGTCAGGGGCAGCACTTTCTCTGGGCGGTGGCGGCTTCCCTCCAGGGCTGCAGCCGGGTCTCAGTTCCCCAGCCTATCCTCCCTCCTCCTGGTGACCAATTGGGTGACGGCTCTCATGATCCGCTTCCTGATTGGCTGGGAGGAGGATCAGTGTGAAAATAGTGAATAGCCTCTGGCTCTAATCACGTGCTTCAAAAAAACCACACCCCCGCCATTGGAATCCATGCAACTGTCGCCCTGTATGTAGATCAGGGGGCCGTAACGCATGGATAGGGGGGAAGGCGCCTGTGCATCCCTAATGGACGGGCCACCGCTGCCTTTGGACAGCAGCATTGTCCATCTGGGGGAGGAGAGTGTTGGATGTACTAGCAGACTTAAATACACTAAGAGATTGAAGCCAAACAGTTCACACTTTATAAGCAGTTACACAAGTTTTTTACATGAGTAAATGAAAGCTAATTACTGTAAGCACCCCTGTCAGTGGTAAATGGTTTGTCTCGTTTCTGTAACTGATTCTTCTGGAGAGAACAGACTTACTGGTTGGATCACCAGGTGAAAATAAGAGGAAAGAAAATGAATGCAGACATCACATATATAAAATGGTAAGCTGTAATATAAATGTGAACTGAAGCTCAGCTTTAAGGACTCTTTTACACCTTGGCGGCAGAAAAACAGTTGAAGTGTTGCTAAACCCACAACAGTAAAAACAGTCTGCATATGCAGTAAAGCATGCTTGTTATACTCACTGTGGAACCTAAGGGGTTAATCCTCTTCTGTGTAAAAACGCTGTTTCATCCTGTCTTCTCTGATCCTCCCCTTCTTCCACCGACCCCAATCCATCTCCTGATGTACAGAGCCTTGGGGTTACTCTGCACATGCTCAGTTTAATGTGTATTGCTAGAGGGGTTTTTTTTGGGAGGGTGCATATGATCAGCACAGGGCCAATCAGCGCTTTCCAGACCGAGGGTCAGGGGTCATGCAGCCTCATAGGACAGTCAGAGGAGAATTAAAACTCCTCCTACAAGTTTTAACCAGTGCTCAGCCAGACACTGCTAGAAGTCACAAGACTGCTAAATACTGCTGATGAGAAAAGGTATTTAGCAGTTTATATTTACTAATATAATTGCATTTCCATGTTCTGTGTACTGTGAGAGACCAGATATAGTGAATGCAGGGTCCTGGGTTTAGTAACACTTTGAGCCACATTTTCATCCCCCCCCCCCTCCCAACTGCTCTCCTTTGAGCTGCAAGGGCAAAGATAGAGGTGTGCGCATGCCACGGCCACAACGATTTGCATTGCAGTGTGGCAAAAATGATCGCATTCAACTGAAAACTGCAACTGCCCTACAACCAGGTGTAATGCATGCCATTGTGGTGCGGGTCTTTAGAGAACAATACAGTTGGCGATATAATGCCTCCTCGCCGCTTGTCAAATGCCCACTGAAAAGCGATCAACTACAATTCACTCATAAGAGGGCCGAGCTCATGTAATTTTAACACTAGGTTACCTGGTACTGGAGGAAAAAGGTTTAGACAATTCTCCAGTGATATCACAGCCCGATCAACAGTTAGGAGCTAAAGGGGTGACACAGCTTTAAGAAAAGGTCCCTATTTAATCCAGTCATGTGTTAATTAAAATACCTAAATTATTTTTATATTGTAAATGAATCTGTTTTATTTATAGTAGCTTTTTTGTAATGCTCTGCACATCACCATCGATCTGAAAATTGAGGAGGCAGCATTGTTAGCATTGCATAGTGCTGTGAAACTAAGACATGGAGTTTGTGGCTTGGACGAAGAAGCACAGAGCTGACTTAAAGTGGTTGTCAAGTCATGACAACCACTTTAAACTACAGATAAGCCTACAATAAGGCTTACCTGTAGGTCCAGGAAATACCTCCTAAACCTGTACGGTTTAGGAGATATCCCCTGTATCTGCATGTGCTAACGTCATCGGCACAAGCGCACTGAAGAATCGGCATCCGGGATAGCCCAGGGATCCGTTTCTTCTGTATTCGTGCTGTAAATAACGGCTCCCGTGAGCATGCGCGGGAGTGACGTCAGCGCTGCTCCGCCAATCACAGCGCTGGAGCCTGCACTGTGATTGGACGGAGCTGCAGACCGGGAAGAACGATGTCGCTGGTCACAGCGGTGTGCCGAGACCGCTTGGACCATCTTTGTTCCAAGGTAAGTGTTTCATAATGAGCTAGTATGCGCTGCATACTAGCTCATTATGGCTTTGCTTTGCAGGTTTCTTTTTTTTTGTGGGGGGTACTGGGCGGCTTTACAACCACTTTAATCAATGCACTGCTGTTCTCTCACAATCCAATCACTGCCTTGACAAAATGGTATTGCTTTGACTGCAATGAGATTGAAAGGTTAGAACGTTGCAAAATGCCTTGATGTTGCAAGGGCATCTCATTAGAAACTGACCGTTTGGCAGGTAACACATCTTACACTTGTGTTGTATTCGATGTTAAATTCGATTCATTATAAACTGCCACCACACTGTTATTGCAGGTTCTTTATTATAAACCACGTTATTTTAATTCTTCTTCACTTTACCTTGCAATATCTGCTCTTCGCTCCAGTCACTCCAAATAAAACTGTCATCTGAAAATGTGGAATGTCGTGGTAACCTCGCCCGTACTTTCACAATGTATGTGACATCAGAAATAGCATTGGGAATTTCTTTGCTTAAACCTATAATATCCTAAAAGATAAAAAGGAGCAGGGATGAGTCATTCATTTCAGTTAATACATAGCATATAATACTGAGATTAGAGCTGCAATTACAGTTTTTACCTGCAATGTATCACAGGCAAAAATTCTTAACCATTGCTTTGCTATTTGCCACGCCTTATGTAGCACTACCCCCCGCAAGGACTGCTGCTAACTGGCTCCATTATTCCTGCACAGCCAGGCAACACACATTTCCAACTTGCATCCAGACACCATAAATCAGTCCAATGGCTTGTTTTTGTTGTTTTATTTGGGAAACAACTTTGATAGGGTATAGGAATTATGGGATGCCCAACTTGACCTGAAGAACATCAGATGAAGACAACTTCCTTCCTATGTGCAGAGAAAACATCCTAGACTGCTCTCCTTGCTAGAAACACCCAGCCTTTTGGATCAGTGGCAAAATCCCTTTGGAAAGTAGCACAAAATGTTGCAAAACTGCATGCAGGAGTATCTTTTCTCCTATTGTAGAACTGCTCTCAGCTCCACTGCCTGCAGGCACTACCTGGATATAACACCGTGCAGTCCTTTGAAAGTTTGCTGCATGCGGCAGTCTCTCCCCTAGTGAATCCCTAGGTGTGATGATGTACTCACTCTGTCCTTCTTGCTCCCGCTGCTCTTAGGCAAGAATCCTGTTCAAAGCTTGATGCTGAATGGATCTTCCTAAGCCAGCCCAAGCCCAGGCTGGAGGCAAAAGGCCCCCCTAGACCTAAGGTTCCCCTCCTAGGCCACTAAGGAATGACCCAGCCACCCTGCCAAAGCGTTCTGCCTGGGGATTGGTCAAGTTCCCTCAAGTATGTAGATCAGTCCTCCTGGCCTCTGCCCACTAACTTCTACAAGTTTCTCCAAACTTCCAGATCCAGGGGGAGGTACCACAGACCAGCCTCTGTGAGTCATCCCGCCTGACCTTTAGTAACCCAACCTGATTGCAGACTTATACAGTCGCCATGAGTCAAACATAAATTTGCCCTCACTAAACTAGTAGCACACTAGAGGGTACTACACTTATTTTCTGCCACTAAGCTATACCACTGTACCTTACCAGGCACCAGGAGAAAGGGAATAAACTTTCAGTGCTGTTCCAAAGGGCAGGGGGAACAGTAATTATTACATAGCCCAGACCATCTCTAAATACACTCTATATAACCTGCAAAATATTGACAGCTTGTCACTCTCATAAGAAAATGACATGTTTAAAAGATGCTACTGTGCCGATAATTTGTTTTTGGTGGTTCGCGAGTCATTTATTCAAGAAAAGCATGCAGCCTTTCATAAGACAAATGGCAACATGCAGTAACCCATACCCTCCAACTGGCAAATGTTTACACTACAGTAGCTGAAATGTAATTTGTATGAGCAACTCTTGGGAGTTAAAAGTATACACTTGGGTCCTGTTCCTCTGTCTCTGCTACCTGCCAGCTCCCAATGGGGAATGGGGCGGGTCAATAACTCATCAGGATTACACTTCCACCCTCTTCAATAATGCAGCTCGTTTGGCTTTAAAGTCTGACATAGAAGCAAACATGGCAGTGTCCATGTAGTAATCTCTGCAATGGAACAGACAGCAGTAAATGACTGCTTACCTGTGCACTAAAGTTATAGTGATATTAAACCCAAAAGCAAACATTTATATTGCAGCTTAACAATTCTTAGATGTGGTGGCTGCATTAATTTTTATTTTTAGGCTTTCCTTTATTTTCACCTGGCAATCCTGGCAATAAGTCTGTTGTTTTTCAAGCAAGCTTTCCTGCAGATATAGCAGTTAGAGGGCTTAGACAAACCATAGGGCTGTATTAACTCCTGGACGTTTTAAATCTCGCTCCAATTGCGGCAAACCCGGACTCGCGTAAAGCAAGTCGGCCATAGAATTCAGAAACCGGTCCATCTTGCCTCTGTTGAACAGTGTGGCAAAAAGCTGCATCGCAATCTTTTGGAAGCAGGCACAGGCTCCTTCATTGGCCGTCTAGTTGAAAAGAGTAGCTGAAATGAATGAGATGGAGGACCAAGTGGCCACTGAGAGAGGCCTCTGTGATAAATTCCTCAAAAGGTACCGGTAGTTCTACTGGCACAGATTTGTTTACTCTGATCAGTACAAGGCCTTGCTGACTTTAATTATCCTGAATGAAGATTTGTTGGTTTGATTGGATTCCTCCTCTCCCTTTCCTTTCCTTTTCTTTTTTCTCTATCTCTCTACTCTTTCTCCATTTTCTCTTAGTATTTCCTTCTCCATTTTTATTACCGCTTTGCTGATTTCTTTTTTCTTTCAAGCTGGTTTGTGCCAGGTAAAATAATCCTTGCGGGGTACAGAGACTCTTTAGTGCCGGGTCTCCCGGATCGTTCTTTTTATGATCCGTGTACTGCCTATGATTTCACGTGTAATTGTTGTGACTTTCTACTTGGTGACACATTTTGACATGGATGTCTGTGCTCTCTGTATTTCCTGTGAGCTGTCTTAAAACAAAATATTAAAAAAAAAAAGTTCAGGAGCTACTTTTGGGTGACAAGCTTCACGCGATGCGGTTTGCCACGATTACAACAAAATTCATCATGCGGCAATCATGGCAGAACGACGCCGCATTTTTAGGTGCCGTTAAAATAATTGGCATCTGAAATTCACATTGTGCGATTTGTCATTTTACCAGAGCTTTTTGAAATCATGGGCAGAATTGCGGTGATTCTGCCTGCAATTCAAAACTCCCAGGTGTGAATGCAGCTTTAGGCATACAAAATGAAATTGCGCTAGGGCTTACTAAGCAGCTGGAACAACCATCAATACAAATAGTATACCAAGTGTAATTCCAAAAGTGGCATGCTAAAAATAGCAATAACGCATGAATAAATGGAATATCTGTGAATATTCATAAAAATACAGCAAGTGAAGTGACAAGAATACAAGTCCCACAAAATGTGTAATTGACACAAACAGTCCCAAATAGTGTAAACACAACTGAATAGGAGTTCTGATCCACACTGTAGATTAGTGCTGCAGACACAATGACACCTAAGTGATCTGCCACCTGGTATACAATAAAACTCTTACCAGAGCTAATAGACTCTTTAGGATAAAAAGAGTCAATGAGCTTGTGTATCCTTATGGTCTCTTGCTCAGAATCATAAGCCTAGCACTGCGCTCCCGATGACGTCAGATGTGATGAAAGGCGTAGGGAGGAGCTATCACTCCTGACGTCATCATACACTCTACAACCAGGGAATTGTTGGTTTGATTTCCGGGATCAGCTTATTTTAGATGAGTGCTTATCATTCTTTTATAAGTACTTTTTGTAAGTAATTGAAGGTTTTTCATAATAAATTCTTTAAATGTGATTTTACACTACATGCTTCTGTATCCTTCTGATCTCCTGCTCAAAATCATAAGCCTAGCACTGCTCCCCGGATGACGTCAGATGTGATGAAACGTGTAGGGAGGAGCTATTGCTCATGAGGTCATCACACACGCTACAACCAGGAAGTTGTAGGTTTGACTCCCAGGATCGGCTTTTTAAAGATGAGTGCTTATTATTCTTTTATAAGTACCTTTTGTAAGTAATTAGAGGCTTTTTATAATATATTCTTCAAATGCGGTTTTCACTACGCTTGTGTATCCTTATGGTCTCCTGATCAGAATCATAAGCCTCCACTGGGTTCCACTACAGCCCCACAGGTGTGACATCAATATACAGCTAGCATTGAATCCCATCGAATGAAAAAGGAAGCCAAATTGTGTAAAACCCCATTTAGGGCCAGTTCACACCATAGAAACGCAGTCCAGGTGAGCTTCAGAAGCTTTTCTGAATGCGTGTTTTTGGCACGTTTTTGATGCGTTCCAGTGTGTTTTTGGTGCATTTTAGATGCAGTCCAGTGCAACCCCCCCCCCCCACTTTTTTCTAAAGCTTAAATAAGGATGGGTGTTCCAGTGTGTTTTTTGTGCATTTAGGTGTTTTCTGGCGCATTGCAGTGCATTCCAGTGCAGGAAAAATGCAGCATGTTCTACTTTTTTTTCTGGAACTGGAACTCATTGGAACTGCAAGCACTGGTGTGAACTGTGTCATTGAAATTCATATAACCTATTTTCCATGCGTTTTTGATGCAGAAAAAAATGCACCGGACCACATGTGGTATGAACTGGCCCTTAAAGAATTTATTAGAAGAAGCCTCTAATTACTTACAACATAAAATAATAAGCACTCATCTATAAAAAGCCAATCTGGGGAATCAAACCAACAACTTCCTGATTGTAGAGGGTGTGATGACATCATGATCGATAGCTCCACCCTACGTGTTACATCACATCTGACGTCAGTAGAGAGCGGGGTAGGCTTACGATTCTGAGCTGGAGACCATAAGGATACACGTGCATTTGACTTTTTTTTTTATCTTAAAGAGTCTATTTGCTCTGGTAGGAGTCTTATTGTATACCAGGTGGCAGATCATGTGAAGTGTCATTGTGTCTGCAACACTAATCTACAGTGTGGATCAGAACTACTATTCAGTTGTGTTTACACTATTTGGTACTGTTTGTGTCACTTACCAAACCATTTACCACTGACAGGGGCACTTACAATGATCAGCTTTTATATAGTTATGTAAGGCCTTTATCCAAAAAGAAAAAAACCTGTTACTGTAACTTCCTTAAATGGGTGAGCTTGAGTTTGGCTTCAATGTGTTAGCTTATCTAAATCTGCTAGTACATCTAACACTCCCCTCCCGCCAAATTAACAATGCTGCTGTCCAAGGATGTCCCTGTTGCTCCTTCATCCAGAGTGGGGGCACTCTAATACAGGAGGTGGGTTAAGGCCAGATCTCCAATTGAATACAGAGGGGGGAAGCCTAAAAAAGGAAAGCCATCAAATGTAAGGATTGGTAAGCTGCAATATATTACATTTTTGGTTGTGGGTTTAGTAGCACTTTAAACTTCAGGCAGATGTACAAGACACAAATTAATAGAGCTTTGTATTCAGGATCAGGACACACATTCATGCAGATTCAGATTAATTAATACATGAAATACTTTTTTTAAATGCAACTAGGGCAAAAATCTGAATTTGACTTGGCATCTGTCTCTTGCAATCCACTGTACAGACGTACTTAGAGTGGCAGAAGGAGGAGCAGGACTGGGACCAGTCTGGTGAGTTATATGCAGATATGCGGCCAGTGGTGGCCGGTCCATAAGGGGCGCAGGGGCGCAGCCCCCCTAAGTTTGCATGCAGGGCGCCAGACTAATTGCTTTCTATGAGGTCTGTCAGTTTTTTTACAAGGATGTGATTAGAGCCTGAGGCTTTGGTTGGCTTGTAAAAGGTTGTCCTCTGCGCCCCGAACCTTCCCACTTGTGATAATGACAAATCCGGATGGTAGCAGCTGAAAACAGGGGGCGCAGTAACATCCCAGGAGGACAGCCCAGATTTGAGAGACCAGAGTGCTCATGGCGTGGCTGCATCAAACTGCCTGGAGGCAGCGACAGAGACTATAAAATCCGCCACTGGAGATATAGGGGGTGAGTGGTGCTGGCAAAACCTGGAGACAGTGGAGATGGGGTGGACAGAGTGTGGAGACAGAGATGGAGCCAGTATCTGGCCGTTGGGGGCACTGGTGCCACAATGGAGGAGCGGAACTATCAGTAGCTACGGGCAGAGACAGGGGTGAAATCAGCCGCAGGACCTCCTGCTGGCTGAGTGGCACCCAAGACAGTGATAAGCTCAGACAGATCCAAAACCCGCCACCGAAACTACAGCGATGGGGAGCCAAATCGCTGGACACACTGTCCTGCACTGAACTGCATTCTATAAAGAAGGCCAGCAGGAAGCCATGGCGCCAAGACCGCTGGAGGGGTACAGACCTGGGGGTGTTTGTTTGCTACCCCCCACCCCAAAAATGTTTAGCATCAGCCGCCACTGGTTGACAAAGGACACAGAGTGAGTAGAGGGATGACGTCATCAGTCTGATGTTCCTCTTTTGCTGTCCAGTCAGGCTGGGGTGGAGAAAAGACACCACTGTAATCCTTTACTGTAAAGGTTGTCATCTACCCGGCTGTGCAAAAACTTGGATGTACAGAAATGCAAATACATTGACAGGTAAAAAAGCTCTCCGCCTGTTCAGCATTAATACAACAGAGATGTTCTGACTATTATGTTCTTTTAAATTGAAATATCCTTCTTTTTTGCTAAACCAGTTGGCATGTTTACTTCTGTCCAAAAATTTTGATAGATTTTAACTTTCCAGCATATTTTTTTTTTTAAAGAACCATTGGAAAAAATGTCATACCTTGTAGTTTTCATGAATTTCACTATTGGATTTTTGTACTAGGACTTCATGCAGCACTTTTTCATGTACTTCCGTGTCATTCCAGCTGATGTGTATACCGTCATTTGGAGTGCGGTAGGCACTTTTTATGACTGGAGCCTTTAATTTTGCTAAAAAAGAAAAATACAAATTGGTGATGACAATTTAACAGACAGCAATGATTAAAATAAGCCACACGGTATGATATTAAAACGATGTGTTTTAGAGCAGTACCTGCACATATGTGCAATAGCCTCCATTCACTTTCATTAAAATTCAAACCCGCAGCCTGAAAGTCACTTCTCCCTTGATGGCAAGTGAGACTTTGCATTGACCAGTAAGGAAGCAACTCCAATAACGCCAGTGAGAATTTTTGTTTGCAATCATGCTGCTGGAAAGCTGTTGCCAGGAACAAGATCATTAGTGTTACATGGACCTAAAAAATTCTGAAGTGTATAGACAGACCAGAGCACTTTTTGCGATTCAGCACTGCGTCTCTTTAACTGACTATTGCGCGGTCGTGCGACGTTGTACCCAAACGAAATTGACGCCCTTTTTTTCCCACAAATAGAGCTTTCTTTTGGTGGTATTTGATCACCTCTGCGTCATTTCTGATCACCGCTAGTAACAACAAAACAGCGACAGTTGTGAAAAAGAAAACAATATTTTTTACTTTTTGCTATGGTACATATCCAAAAAATGTGTATTCATCAGTTTTGGCCGATATATATTCTTCCTCATGGGGAGGGGAGCTAATGTGTCAGGGCCTGGACTTGAACGTCAGACCTCTGCTGTGTCTGGCAATGACTCGCTGAGCTACCTCAGATCTTGGACAGCACCCTCTGATCCATTGGACAACACTGCCTTGTGCCTTGACTTCTGCTGAACCTTAAGCTCTTTGCTCCCCCCATGAACTTCCTGATTTAACCACTTCAGCCCCGGAATGTTTTACCCCCTTAACGACCAGGCCATTTTTTTGGGATACGACACTTTACTTTAACTGACAATTGTGTGGTCGTGTGACGCTGTACCCAAATAAAATTGCTGTCCTTTTTTTACCACAAATAGAGCTTTCTTTTTGTGGTATTTGTTCACCTGCATTTTTTTTTTCTTGCGCTATAAACAAAAAAAATAGCGCCAATTTTGAAAAAAAATATATAATTTTTACTTTTTGATATAAAACATATCCCAAAAAAATGTAAAAAATCAATTTAGGCCAATGTGTATTCTGCTACATATTTTTGGTAAAAAAAAATCCCGATAAGCGTATATTCATTGGTTTGTGCAAAAGTTATAGCGTCTACAAACTAGGGGATAGATCTATGGCATTTTTATTTTTTTTACTGTTTTTACTGGTAATAGCGGCGATCATTGATTTTTAGCAGGACTGCGACATTGAGGTGGACAAATCTGACACTCAGTGACACTTATCGGGGACCAGTGACACCAATAAAGTGATCAGTGCTAAATAAAATTGCACTGACACTGTATAAATGACACTGGCAGGGAAGGGGTTAACATCAGGGGCAATCAAAGGGTTAAGTGTGTTCCCTGGGAGTGTTTTCTAACTGTGTGGGGGATGGACTGACAGGAAGAAAACAGAGATTCTTGTTCCTGCTTACAAGGAACAGAAGATCTCTGTGTACTTCCCTGTCAGAACGGGGATCTGCCTTGTTTACAAAGGCAGATCCCCATTCTGCCTATCTGTGGAGCGATCGCTCGTGGCCGGCGGACATCAGGTCTGCCAGATCCGCAGATTGGCTCCCCCTCTGTGCAGCAGGCGTGCGCGTGCCCACAGTATCTATTGCACGAACTGACGTACAGCTTTCACACAATAGAGTCACCCTGCAACAGTATATATACGGTGGGCGGTCTTTAAGTGGTTAAGCCATGTCTCTTCACTTCCTGTTTGCCAGATTATTGTGCTCTTTTCAGCCAGTGTCACGCTCTTGTCTTCCCTGCTGCCGTCCATATTTTGCTACCACTTGTTATTGACCCTTGGCTTGTTCCTCGACTACGCTTCTGCCTGATCCCGACCTGCAACTACTCATTACTGACCTTTGTTTTTTTTACTGACTATGCTTCTGTTTGATCCCTACCTGCTTACCTCCTAGTGGAGCGATCCTGAGGACGGCGACCTGGAACTAACACGCAGCAAAATCCATCTCCACCGTCATGAGATCTGGTGAACACCGGTTAGCACCTCAGTTGAGCCTGCGTTATCTGCCAGGGCGACTGCCTGTGTACCTATCCTGCTGGCCGGTGGTAATCCTGCTACTGCAGTAGCAACTGGTCTTCAAGCCTGTCCCCTGATCATAACATAATGTCTTAGCTTCCCCATCAGGTACAGTCCACTCTCAGCAACACTGGAGGCCGATGGTTGTGAAGTGTCCGTCGGGCAGTGTATGTATTTAGAAGCAATGACATTGGTGCTGGCCCCACATCCCTGTTCCCAGGACAAAGCCCAGGACTAACCTGTAGCAGGACAGCTTACTAAAAAGCGTGACTGTCCCAGCAAATCTGGGATAGTTGGCAAGTGTGCAGTTGGGAGTTAAAGTGGAACTAAAGGCTTTTTAGAGCAGACTGCCAACAGGTGAGCTATTATTGTAGAAAAGTCATGCAATGTCTCTTCTGCGATAAAATATGCCTACCTGCCTGCTAGCAGTCTTCTGCAGCTTACATTGTTGGCATTGTCCCTGTGTGCCAATGACTGACTCCTGTACACGCTCAAGAGCTATGTCATCCAGCGCTAGCTAATAGAGACCACAACCCAGGGAGAAGTTGCCGGTGCTGACAAGGAGCTTGGGACCACTAGAGAGAAGATTATTATTATTATACAGGATTTATATAGTGCCAACAGTTTGCGCACATTTTTACAATATAAAGGGAGACAATTCAGCAACAATACCATTCAATACAAAAGGGTTAGGAGGGCCCTGCTCCTGGGAGCTTATAATTTAATAGGGAAGGGTTGGTGGTACAAAAGGTAATAAATGTGAGGGATGAACTGATGGGAGAAACAGAAGATTAGGTTATTCACTGAAGGCAGGGTAGGCTTCCCTAAAGAGATGAGTTTCCAGAGATCACCCAAAAGTGGACAGAGTAGGAGATAGCCGGACAGATTGGGGTAAGGAGTGCCAGAGGATGGGAGAGGCCCTGGAGAAGTCCTGGAGGTGAGCATGGGAGGACAAGACAAGGAAGCTAGAGAGCAGGTAAGTTTAGTTCCCTTTTAAGCTGTCTACCAGTGGCGACCGGTGTTTTTTTCTTCCTACTCCCCCCCTTCCCCGAGAGGGACTTCGCAGCCAATTCGGAAACGGGTAACAGATCCAGACTGCCTGATTGGCGGAGAGGCCAGTTTTTCTTTAAATCAACAACCGGATTTATTCAAAAGCAAAAATACAGATATGATATCTCAAGGTGTATACATTGCATATCCCTGTATACACATCGGAGGATTTTCATATGTTACATTTAAATTATCAATAGGTTCCATATTCAGGTGCTGTCTGTAGGGACTAAAGTACAGTTTACTATAGTATATATTGACATTAGTTCCAACATGGGGTAGGAATCTCAGAAAAAGACGTACCATGCATCTAATACAGATTATTTCCCGCATGATGTGGGCGGGTTGTGAGTTAATAACTGACTCAACTAATGCATGTGTTGGAATTAGATAGCCATCTGTCCCAAATTTTGGAGTATTTAGTTGGGCATCCTCTATGCTCATAGATCAACTTATTATACGGTAGGACGATATTGATCTCTCGCATCCCATATTCATTTGCTTTTTTAACACGTGAGTGGGCTGTGAGCGCAATGCTCTGCGCTCAGAGCCCACTCTATTTTGAAGCCTATTAGAGCATATGGCTCTAATCGGGTGCTTCAAAGAAACCCCCCCGCGCCGCTGAAATTTAAGCGGCCAGCATTCTGAAAGGGGCCGGATGCATAAATAGGGGGTGGCCGCGGTGGTCATGGATAGATTTATGCTATGCATGAATCTATCCACTTAGCATATAGGGGGGTGGCAAGGATAGAGGGGGCGGTGCCCGTGCACCCTTAATGGACGGCCACCCCTGCTGTCAACTGAAACAATTTTGAGGATAGGAATGAGGAAGTTTACCTGAGATTCTGTACAAGGCTCCGGCCTTAAATGCTGTTTAGTAATATTTGTTTAGTATCTAGAACTGTATAACAGTGACATGCATAATGAATCATCTATTTTGTGTCTTCAGCTATACATACCTATGTTATTGGCATACACATAGTAGAGGTATGGTTTGACCTTCTTTGACCAGTCTGACACCGCTGTTACCAGGTGGCTAAATGTAGTAAACGAGTTTTGAAATTTAAACTGGCACCCAGTAGGAATTCCATTGCTATAGGTATAGTTAGAGCAGGAACTCCCTGTAGGCAATACATCATGAAACCTAAAACCAAGAGCACAATGAGAAACAGAAACACAGTATAGTAAATGTGTGATCAAACAGATATTACAGGATAGCTAAACACAACAGCAAAAATGTAATATATTGTAGCATAGCTCCCAACTGTCCCTGATTTTCGAGGGACTGTCCCTGATTTGGAACTATGTCCCTCTGTCCCTCATTGCTCTTCATTTGTCCCTTATTTTGGTCGAATGCATATGCCTATATAAAATGCACTATTTATCTATCAAAAAGTGTTTTACAATGCTAAAACTTTCATCCAATTTCTAAATTGCTGCATTTGTACATTTAAAAAGCTAATATAAAGGAATAGTAGTGGTAAAAAAAAAAGCACTCGTGGGTTTAGCGAATAAAGTTTTTTGTATAATTCTGCTTTAAGGGGGCATGGCAAGGGGTGTGTCCTATGCCTACATGCTTGCTAATAGGTGTCCCTCGTTCCCATCTCAGAAAGTTGGGAGGTATGTTGTAGTTGATCAGTTCTTAGATGGTGACTGCATTCAGTTTTCAGGCAAGTACAAGAAAATACCTGTTCATCTTGCCAGAAATGCACTGCTCTTGTCACTTCATGTCATCAGCAGACAAGGGTAGTGGCATTGTCGTCCAGAACAGAACTGACTATGTGGCTGAAGCTTCCAGACTTCTGTCTGACACCAGCACATACAAGAAACTTGGTAGGGACGCCAACTTCTCGTTCGCCGCGGAGGCCGGCCTTGTAGTTCAGGCTGGACTGGACGACAATGTTATTAGCAAGGCTGAAGCCTCATTCTTATTGAAAGAATACTACTCTATACCTTATTATTACCACCTTCCTAAGGTACATGAGAGCATTGAATATCCACCTGGTAGGCCCATTGTAGCCACCATGGATAATGTGACCACAGGCTTCAGCCAGTATATTGATCGCTACTTACAGCCCATTGTTCAATCATTCAACACACCAAAAGAGATTGTCCTTTCTGAGATCTCAGAGGAAATAGAGGTTATTAACTGAAGGACGGGCACTACAGACTGTATTTTGATAAGTGTAAGAAGATACTTTATTACATTTTATTTAGAACAATACAGTGATTGCTGATAGTAAAATAGAAGCGTTACTCCACAAGCCCATTATGGAGTCCTGAGGACTCCAAAATGGCTGATAAACAAGACATGTATAAACATACACACATGGGGACAACAAACATTTAGTTAAAGGGAGCATCCGGACGCACAGGGGCGGAAATGCACAGGCAAGGCCAAGTAGGGCATTCAACATCCAAGAAAACCTTGGTATGCAAAGGTCATGTCTGTGCGTGGCCCCGATGGTGGCTCCCTGGGAAGTGCTGATGGGTTGCAGGCCTGGGTACAAATAAAGTAATGCTTCAGGTACCATGAATAGATGGAAAATCAAAAAAGTCTAAAAAATGCGGTATGAAGGAGGGCGATCACCTAGGATGGAGTGGACTGCGGTGAAAGCCAAGAGCAAGGACGGTGCGAGATTCAAGTGGGTCATCCAAAGTGCATGAGATTGGTACAGGGACCTCTATCTCATGATGCATGAACGAAATGATATCAGTTTTTGGACACCTCAGCAATTACCAATCATTGGGGCGGGTGCTCCTTGGGTGGTATAGGACTTAGCAGTACACTAGGTAGTATACCTGATTGAGGGTCATCGGCCTGGAGATTGGTCTAGGTCCCTGCTAGTCCTAGTAAGAGTCCTAAGTTAGATCAGCAGATGCTGGTAAGGCTTGATATAGGTGGCTGCAGTATCTGATAGATCGGTCACCCTTGCACCTGAAATGGCCGTGATTGTCAGTTAAAGTGACCGTCTTCTAATAAGAAGATATATAGTCCAAGTGCCACTACATTAAGCCTTATTACTGGTCAAAGTGCTGGCATGCAGGGGTCAAAGTAGTAGTCCACAGTTCAAGTAATCAGAGTATATGCGCGTAGCAACTACTCATATCAAGCATTTAGTGTTGAGTAAAACGTTACCCCATCCTGGTTGCTCCTCGACTCCTGTGTATGTACTTGGTTCCGGTCCGATCAGCCGATAATGGCTAAAGTATTGTGGCCGCGAAGTGCTGAGAGGCTGGGACACTCAATTACTTCTATGCAATCCAGGCGTCCGCGGCTATCTAAATAGCGTAGCTTGTCTGGATGCTACGCTATTTAGATAGCGAAACGTATTGAAGTCACGAGCGTCACGTGACATCACAGGCGGAAGGCCCCTCTGAAAGGGTTGGCTTGAATGGAGTCGAGGCTTGGAACGCACGCAGCGTCCCGGATACCTGTAACTTCACCAGCCACGGACGCCTGGATTGCATAGAAGTAACTGAGAGTTCCAGCCTCTCAGCACTTCGAGAGCAAGTGTCCCCCATCAGAGTGCCCCCCATCAGAGTGCACCTCATCAGAGTGTCCCCATTAGAGTTCTTCCATCAGAGAGCCCCCATCAGAGTGTCCCCATCAGAGGGCCCCCATCAGTGTGTCCCCATCAGAGAGCAGTTATCCGAAGAGTGTCCCCATCAGCGTTCCCCTATCAGAGTGCCCCCATCAGGGAGTGGATATGCCCATCAGAGTGTCCCCATCAGAGTTCCCCATCAGAGTGTCCTCATTAGAGAGCCCCCACCAAAGAGTTGTTTGCCGCCCCCCCAAAAGAAAAACCCACCAGCCGCCACTGCCCTTCAATACATTTGAGGGACTGTGCTCAGCCTTGGAGGTGCCCCACCATACTCTCTCCACCGTGTATAAATGCATTCAAACTAAATCTCATGGGACCTTACCCACATTCGCCAAAGAATGGTCCAGGGACTTGGGACATGAGATCACCATTGAGCACTGGCATGCAGCTTTTACGTTTACTTATAAATCGTCTATCTCCAGTTACACATAAGAAAAAAATTATAAAGAACTTGCTTCATTGAATATTCAGTAAGATTTCTAACACCTGCTGGAGATGCAATGTAGCTAGTTGAACTATGTACACATGTGGTGGAAATGTCACAAGCTTTCCTCCTTTTGGCGCAAAGATATAACAAGATCTATGGTGAGTCTTTAGCTCCGGCACCACACATAGCTTTATCTATCTTGCCAGGATCATAGAAATCTCAAAAATCAAGTTTGCTGCGATATTTTCTTTCTGCTGCCTGTCAGTTGGTCTCCTCCTGATGGAAGACCTCTTCCACTCCTTCCATTGCCCAATGGGTCAACATCATCTTTGATATTATGCGGCTGGAGCGTTCGGCGTGGGAGACTGACTCATGGGAAAAATGTAGAACCCTTTGGTTGGTCTGGGACCATTATTCCTCCTTGGAGTCCCTGTAGAATCTAGTCTCCTTAGACTCCTAGCCAGTTTACTTTTCGGAGGAGATGACCTCCTGCAGTTGCTTGAGGGGATAACACCAGTCTTTGACAACCCTATAACGCGGTTTTCCTCCTTTCGAACACTGTAA
>BLSH010501138.1:1426840-1437321 GCA_018402905.1 Glandirana rugosa | reverse complement strand
AAATATTGTATTAAAACACTGAGTTCTGCTTTATAGACACTACCTAAACAGTAAGGGTTATATTATCTGGTCAATTTAGACACAAATTATGCCTAACGCTTACCACCTGAGATTATAAATCTTTTATTGCTAACACGGTTTAAAAGAGCAATAACTTGGATTGTTATCCAAAGTGTATCTAAGCATTTATGTCACTGATCTGCTCCTGCCATGTAATTAGAAGTCATGGATTATCTATTCACCTGCCAGCTGACATCCTTTGCGCTCATATGTTCATCAGTAAGTTAATATTGGTTTAATGTGATAAGGACACCAGCATGTAATGAATTGTTTGATTAGCATTATTGGTGTCAGGCAACCGTTTGCAGTGAATCTGATTGTTTTAAAAGCTGTTTTTGAAAAGGTTCTGTTAACAGGGAATAGAAACAAACAGGTACAAGACAATTCCAGCACCGAGAAGCTTATCACCGCAGTCCATAGCATTTCTCACAAGCCCGACACAGGCTCCCCTTAGAAACTGCAGTGGATAGAAGTTTGTTTGAATTTTTATCTGCCAATGTGTAGCACTAGGGTAAGGCGTAGTCCCTCTTGTAGATAGGATACCTGTAATCCTAGGTGTGCACAATCTATTGCATTAGGGCATGCGTCCCAAAGCTCAAACACACATGCCATTCTCTGCACAGGCAGGACAGGGATAAGGGGTGGGCTTAGGGTTGCCACCTCATCCCTTTAAACCCAAACACATATTAATTACACAGGTTCTGTGGCTGATTAAGGTGATAATTAAACTCAATTGGTGCCTTATCTGCATTAAATTAGCCTCAGAACCTGTGTAATTCATGTGTCCGGGTTTAAAGGGATGAGGTGGCAATAGGGTTGCCACCTCATCCCTTTAATCCAGGACACATATTAATTGCACAGGTTCTGTGGCTGATTAAGGTAGTATTTAAACTCACTTGGTGCCTTATATGCATTAAATTAGCATCAGAACCTGTGTAATTCATATGTGTCCTGGATTAAAGGGATGATGTGGCAACTCTACGTGGCAACTCTAGGTGGGCAGGAGGGGCTACTGCCCTGGGTGCAATGGTTTATTGCAGGGATGGGGGTGCCCTGTGCCAGATGCTTCTGTTATAACGCTGACAGGAGTAGTGTCAGCAACATCACTGCTAACCCTAAGGGAAAGGGGGGGCGCAGTTTGGTCTCTTTGCCCTGCGCACTGGATGACCTTGTCCCGGCACTGTGCAGGGACAGTGACTTAATTGAAAGTACTCTGTACTGAGAGGCTTCCTGTTCATTCACAAACTGAAGCATAGTAAACAATTTACTATGCTTCAGTTATGAATGAACACAATTAGTGAGTTTATTTAGAAAAAGAAGGGGCAGGTACATGGCATATTTACCTACTAGCTCCCTCCCCCACTATCCATCCTTAAACATCCCCCACAGCAGCTGGGGGGGGGGGGAGTGGAGAGAAGCCATCAGCACTGCGGGGGGGAATTGGCACCATACGTAGTGATTAGGGTGTGCCCAGGCACACCCCCTGCGCACGCCTATTCCTGTAGTCATGATGGTGGCCATCAAAGAATGCCTAGTTGTGTGTGGCCCAAGGCTAGATGGCTTCAGGCTGCCCGTTTTGCAGGTATAGCTATGTAAAACTTTAATAATAAGTGTCTACACTGTTTAAAATTCACTAATACACTGTCTCACCCTGCTCTGCACATGCTCAGTTGCTCTCCATTTTTAGGCACTGCAGAATTTGTAGAGACTGATTTGCTGACAGCCTTAGCTACCTCAACACTGGGCACTTTCACCCCCTTCCTACCCAGACCAATTTTCAGCTTTCAATGCTCTCGCAATTTCAATGACAATTACTCATGCAACACTGTACCCAAATGTTTTTTTTTTTCACTTTGTGCACACAAATAGAGCTTTCTTTTGGTGGTATTTAATCACCACTGGGGTTTTTTACTTTTTTTGCGATATAAAAATTTTGAAAAAAATATATATTTTCTACTTACTGTTTTAAAAGAAATCTATAAAATCTAATTCCATCATAAATTTAGGCCAGAATATATCCTGCTACATGTCTTTGGTAAAAAATAAAATCCTGATAAGTGTGTGAAAGTTATAGAGACTACACGTTAGGCTAGGTATCATTGAAAATTGATCAATCCTGATGTAGTGACGGCCTATCTCATTTCTTGAGGCCCTAAAATGTCAGAACAGTACAAATAGTCTCAAATGACCCCTTTTTGTAAAGATGACTGCCCAAGGTATTTAGTAAGAGGCATAGTGAGTTTTTTGAAGTTACAATTTTTTGCCCACAATAGTTTGGAAAATGAAGAATTTTTTCCCACAAAATTGTCATATTAACAAGTTATTTCTCACACATGGCATAGATAAACTTGCAATTAAACCCCAAAATGCATTCTGCTACTCCTCCTGAGTATTGCAATACCACATATGTGAGACTTTTACACAGCCTGGCTGCATACAGAGGCCCAACATGCAGGGAGCACCATCAGGTGTTCTAGGAGCATAAATTACACATTTAGTTTCCTGAGTACCTATCACATTTGTCAAGGCCCTGGGACAATAGAAATGCCCACAAAATGACCTCATTTTGGAAAGAAAACACCCCAAAGTATATTCTATGAGGCTTAATGAGTCTTTTGAACATGTCATTTTTTTCCACAAGTTTTTGAAAAATGTGTAAAGAAAATGAAAAAACTTATTTTTTTTTCACAATGTTGTAAATGTATAAGATATTTCTAACACATAGCATGTACATAGCAAAAATTACCCCCCAAAATACATTCTGCTACTCCTCCTGAGCATGGCGACATCACATGTGTGAGACTTTTACACAGCCTGGCCACATAGAGAGGTCCAACATGCAGGGAGCACCGTCAGGCGTTCCAAAGGCATAAATTACACATTTCATTTCCTGAGTACCTATCACATTTTTGAAGGCCCTGGAGCACCAGGACAATGGAATTAGATGTGGCAGATGATCACGGACAGATGTGGCAGATGATCACAGACAGATGTGGCAGATGATCACAGACAGATGTGGCAGATGATCACAGACAGATGTGGCAGATGATCACAGACAGATATGGCAGATGACCACGGACAGATGTGGCAGATGACCATGGACAGATATGGCAGATGAACACGGACAGATGTGGTAGATGATCACAGACAGATGTGGCAGATGATCACAGACAGATATGGCAGATGACCACGGACAGATGTGGCAGATGACCACGTACAGATATGGCAGATGATCACAGACTGATATGGCAAATGATCACTGACAGATATGGCAGATGACCACGGACACATGTGGCAGATGATCCCTGACAGATATGGCAGATGACCACGGACAGATGTGGCAGATGATCACTGACACATATGACAGATGACCATCGACAGATGTGGTAGATGATCACAGACAGATGTAGCAAATGATCACAGACAGATGTGCCAGAGGATCATGGACAGATGTGCCAGACGATCACGGACAGATGTGCCAGATGATCACGGACAAACAGATGTGCCAGATGATCACGGACAAACATGTGCCAGACGATCACGGACAGATGTGGTAGATGATCACAGACAGATATGGCAGATGATCACAGACTGATGTAGCAGATGATCACAGACTGATATGGCAGATAATCATAGACTGATATGGCAGATGATCACAGACTGATGTGCCAGACGATCATGGACAGATGTGGCAGACGATCACGAACAGATGTGGCAGACGATCACGGACAAACAGATGTGCCAGATGATCACGAATTGGACTGAATTGGACACAACCGTCATGTGATGAGGAGGGCCAATCACAGAGCCCTCCTGCCGAGCGGTGTTGCCCTGTCTCTGGGGACATGGGCACATCAGGATTGCGCGGCTGCGCGCTCCCCCTCCTTGTGAGGTTACCAGGATGTACTTACATCACATGATGCCTGTGATTGGACACAGCCATCATGTGATCAGGAGGCAACAATCACAGAGCCCTCTTGCCGATCCGAGATGCGGTGTGACTGGGGGACACGAGCGCATCGGGATTGCAGTGGCCACGCGATCCTGTTCCTTCTGAAGGACGTTTAGGAACATCCACTCAGGAGTAAGCGCCCACCCGGCCGTTAATATGCAGTGGCCGGGTGGGAAGCAGTTAAAACAGAATTAAGGTTAAGCTGCTTCTCCTCCAGTTTCATTGTGTGGCCCCGTGTCCTCTTACACTCCCTGGGACTGAATAGTTTTTTTCCTATGCTGGGATCACCATTGAGATATTTGTAAATCGCTATCATATCTCCTCTCAAGCGTTGCTTCTCCAATTTAGTGCTTGTAGTCGTTATTAATTTAGTTGCCCTTCTCTGGACTCTCTCCAGCTCTAGCACATCTCTTCTGAGGACTGGTGACCAGAACTGGACAGAATACTCCAGATTTGGCCTAACCAGAGTTTTATAAGGTGGCAGAATTATCGTTTTATCTCTGGAATATATCCCCCTTTTTATACATGCTAAACTTCTGCCGGCTGTGGTAGCTGCAGCTTGACATTACATGCTATTGCTCAGTCTGTCATCTACTAGAACCCCAAGATCTTTCTCCATCCTTGATTCCCCCAGAGGTTCTCCTCCTGGTGAGTAGTTTGCATTTATGTTTTTCCCCTAAGTGCATTACTTTACATTTCTCCACATTAAACCTCATTTACCATGTATTTGCCTACTCCATTATTTTGTACAGGCCCTTCTGTAAAATTTCTATATCCTGATGTGACATCATTGCCCTGCTTATCTTTGTATCATCCGCAAAAAACTGAGATTGAGCTATTTATCCCATCCCCTATATCAGGGATATGCAATTAGCGGACCTCCAGCTGTTGTAGAACTACAAATCCCATGAGGCATAGCAAGACTCTGACAGCCACAAGCATGACACCCAGAGGCAGAATGGGACTTGTAGTTTTGCAACAGCTGGAGGTCCGCTAATTGCATATCCCTGCCCTATATCATTTATGAATAAATTGAACAGAATTGCTTCCAAGACAGAACCTTGGGGTACCCCACTTACTACTACAGACCAGTCTAAGTGCACGTTATTTATCACCACCCTTTGGAAACGTCCCTGTAACCAGTCCATGCCATAAGGTTTGTTCTTGGGTAAAAAAAAATGGTTACAGTTGCCATTGTCAGGAAATCCACCGAGAAATGTTATGCATGCATGTAGACAGGAAGTGGCTGCAAAAAGTCGTTAGGAGATCAGAAGCAATGGACCGTAACTAAGGATGAAACAAAGGTAAAAACAGGTATTTTATTTCAAACACATGGTGCTTTAACATACTAAATAATTCATTCAGATGTCTCAAATATCATTTTGTAGGCAAATACATTCCAGAGTGATGAAATGGCAGCCTTGGAGGATGCTCTTCCTAGATCAGTACATAAACATTGATATGTAAGGATTACCTTACGCCTGGTTTGCATGCTGATCCACTGTTTGAACACTTTCTCAGAGTGAAGAGAGAAGAGAATGCAGATCATAACTTCTCACATCACTCGCCCCAGGTTATTGACTTAAGAAAGAGGTAAATAATGTCAGCCTACATTTTTCACTCATGACAGATCTCTTTTATTGGGTACCTTGGACTTACAGAAAGAGATAAGAGTTAATCATTTCTTCAGTCATGATTGCCTGAAGGAAGCTACATTCCCCAGCTGAACATATTTACTTGCTAGAAAGTCACTGGAGTCATCAAAACTGAAAGTAGAACTATAAGCCAAACTTTTTTTTCATTTTGGATAGAGTAAGGGAGGGTTATAATCCCTGTCAGATTTTTTTTTGCCATCTGTGTCCCATTGCAGAGATTTCCCTTCACTTCCTGTCTAGGGTTGTCACATCATCCCTTTAATCCAGGACACATATGAATTGCACAGGTTCTGAGGCCAATTTAAAGCAGATGAGGCACCAAGTAAGTTTAATTACCACTTTAATTAGCCACAGAACCTGTCTAATTAATATATGTCCTGGATTAAAGGGATGATGTGGCCACCCTATTCCTGTCCCATAGCCAAACAGGAAGTGAGAGGAAATCCCTGCAAATTAAGGGAATCCCTTGGGGACCCCCCTGGCCACCAGAACTAGTGTCCCCATTGGAATATTACTATTACTTTTCTGGGGACAACCCAAAATTTGGGATTTTCTTTTACTTTCTCTTTCAATGATAATGGTAAAAAGGACAAATAGAGAGGGAGAATCTCCTTAATGGGGACACAGACAGCAATAAAAGCCTGACAGGTGTTCTAATCCATCACTACTTTAGCCAAAAGAAAAAAAAAACAGAAAATTGTATCTTACTTACCGTAATTTTCACATCACATCACATGTATTCTGCCACGGAGGCACCAGATAAAAGTTTGCCTTTAGTCATACTTTAACCACTTGCCGACCGCCAACGGCAGGTTGACGGCGGCAAAGTGGCTTGTTATCGCAAATCGCCGTCATACGACGGCGGTTGCGATAATGTGCACTGTGAGCGCGCGCCGCCAGAGGCGCACCCGCGCACTCACTGTGTTCGGGGAGGGCCAGGGAGTGGGTGCGGCGGCTTCGATTGCCGCCGGCTACCCGCGATGGTCCCCCCGGAGCGAAGGAACGGAGGTCCGTGTATGTAAACACGGACCTCCGTTCTGTGTGAGGGGGAAGGGCTGTGATCACAGCCTTCCTGTATACGAAGGCTGTGACCACTTCCCTTCCCCAGCCAGGGCAGTCCCCATACAGTTAGAACACGCCCAGGGAACATAGTTAACCCTTAGAGCGCCCCCTGCAGGTTAACCCCTTCACTGCCAATGGCATTTACACAGTAACCAGTGCATTTTTTTAGCACTGATCGCTGTATAAATGCCAATGGTCCCAAAAAAGTGTCAAAATAGTCTGACATGTCCGCTGAAATATCGCAGTACCGCTAAAGATCGCAGATCGCCGCCATTACTAGTAAAAAAAAAAAATAAAAATAAAAACCCCAAAAATGAATTCTCATCCTCCGTAAACGCGACCACTTTTGCGCAAACCAATCAATAAACGCCGATTGCGATTTTTTTTATCGCACATATGAGGAAGAATATAAATCAGCCAAAAACGGTGAAAAAAAATGTTTTTTTATATTTTTTTTTTGGATTTGTATTCAAGCAAAAAGTAAGAAATTTGGGTTTTTTTGCAAAATTGTCGCTCTTCTTTTGTTTATAGCGGCGATCAGAAATGACGCAGAGGGGATCAAATACCATCAAAACAAAGCTCTATTTGTGGGAAAAAAAGGACGCAAATTTCGTTTGGGTACAACGTCGCACGAACGCGCAATTTTCAGTTAAAGCGACGCAGTGCCGAATCGCAAAAAGGGCTCTGGTCCTAAAGCTGGAACTCCTTCCGGGGCTGAAGTGGTTAAAGCAGTATTAAATCCAAAAACAAACAATTATTGTATTGCAGCTCACCAGTTGTTAGATGTGATGACTGCATTCGTTTGTCTTTCTTTTTTTTCTTTTATTTTGATCCGGCCAGTAAAGGTCCATACATGTGATCAGAAAATCGTATAAACAATTTTCTCGCGTGATACCAGATCGTATTGATTTTTGTTTAATCGTCACAGTTTTCAGACAAAAATACAATATAAATACACTACAGTACATTACATCCCTTCCAAATTTTTATTCTGTCTGAGAATTTCCGTAGTTTAGTAACCTCTTCTTAATATGGAACATTTGTCCGATAATCTCATCATGTGTACCAGGTTTAAAGTGGTTGCTAAGTCTCTCTGACTACTTTATACTACTCGCTCTGTGTCCAAATCCTGTGTCCCCCTGTGTGTGTGATTTATAAAAAAAAATGCTGATTATACCTCATTTCAGATACTTGCCCGGTGCTCATATGACTGGCCGGCTCTCTCCTTTCCCCGTCTGACAGCTGCAGTGGGTGGGGCCGAGATTCCCCCACTGACGTCAGTCGGGATGAGAAAAGGAGAGAGCGGGCGGTCACGTGAGCACCGGACAAGAATCTGAAATGAGGTATAATCAGCATTTTTTTTTTATAAATCACACACACACAGGGGAACACAGGATTAGGAGACAGAGTGGATAATATGAAAATATACATGTTAATTTAGCAGGTGTGGGGGCGGGCGCTGTCGTGAGTTGACAGGCAGAGAGGGGAGGGGGGAGAGCAGACAAGAGACAGCAGATGACTGAGGCATGTAAACTTGTAAGCAAGGACGAGAGTATAGCTTGCTGGAGGAGGGAGTGTTTAATAGCAAAAATAAGCCAGAGTTGGATGGAAGGGAGAAGTTGGGGAATCAGTACATCGTGCAGTGAATAGAAGGCACAGTCAGTCCTGTCATTAAGGCAGGAGCTGCAGCCAAAGCTCCAGCGCCCAGGGCAAGTGGCCCTTCTGCCCAACCCTTGTCCCGCCCTGCATCTCTATGTACAGTATGTGACTGCTTGCCAACCCTTCTATACACAGAGATACAATTAGGGCCCCTCACTTCATATAGTACAAAACACAAAAAGACTGGTGGCTATGTGCATCAGCCTGTATAGCAGGGATATGCAATTAGCGGACCTCCAGCTGTTGCAGAACTACAAGTCCCATGAGGCATGGCAAGACTGACAGCCACAAGCATGACACCCAGAGGCAGAGGCATGATGGGACTTGTAGTTTTGCAACATCTGGAGGTCTGCTAATTGCATATTACTGCTGTATAGAATAATGCCTACTTTGGTGTCTGCTGCCAGATGCTATACGGAGCAGGCTAATCTGCTTTTGTAGAGTTTTTTGGAGAATTCATGCCTAGGTGGATGGAAAACCAAATACTAGCTCTTCTCCACCTCTAGCTGTTCCACAGAGACAAATTCCAGCAAGTTTCTGAAGGTGTGTTTGAAGGACACGTGTGGATGATGTTACTGTTCCCCCAACAGGAGACAGACTTCAGGCCTGGCGATTACCTGCAAATCCCAAATACAGTCACAAGTGGGGGGGAAAATGCTACAAAAACTAAGAAGTCCCGCTTCGTAAGGCTTCATGTTCACATAAAACCTCCCCTGAACGATTAAACTTGGCAGATAGCAACCGACGTTTAAAAACATCAGTTTCGCATCGCTTACATGCCGCGTTTAGCCTGGTTTGCACCTAGAAGCGTGAGTTACCGCGTTTAGGCGCGTTTACAAGCTGTTACAGGCATTTGGTATTTGAAATACCTCTGAACATCCATCCCAAACGCATTTTTTTGCTTTCCAAGAAAAGCTTCTAAAGTCAACTGCCTAGCACTGACTAAACGACCCTGTGTACTGATAAAATAACAGAGGAGAGTTCAGGGGCAGCTGAAAAAATGCCCAACTGCTCCTAAGGCCTCATACACACGGGCGTCTGAGAAAAAATAAGCAAAACATTGGGTCCGACATTTTGGAAAAATCTGCATTTTTTTTTCATCGTTTTGCGTCGGCGTTAATGAGCGTTAGTGAGCGTTGGCGTCAATTGGAGTTTTTAAAAAAAAAAAATATTCCTCTGCTATTTTTTAAGCTAAAAACGCCGGTGCGGCGTTAGTGGGCGTTAGTGTTCACTTTGTGGCATCGGCGTCAAAAACGCCAAAACGTTACAGCCTCAGAACGCGCTGGCCGTGGGTTCTAGAAACAGCTCACTAATGCCGACGCCCTCTACTACTCAAGAACACCTGCGTTTTTAGAGGGCCTTTGAATAACATGGAGAGCTGCGAAAAACGCAGCGTCAAAAAACGCCTGTGTGTATGAGGCCTAAACGTCTGTTTACCAGCAGCAGTGTAAATGAGACCTTACAACAATGGTGCCAAAGATCCAATAGAGCCAGAGAGGGAACATGGATTTGAATTATAGGGGTGGACTATCAAAACACGCTCTCACTTTAACCTGATTGAGAAACACGACAGCGTCTCTTTTACGAGCAATTACAGGCCACAACTGAAACCATATGTGAGCAACCAATGTTCTCCATAAACAAAGTATGTTAGGACTCTTGCACACAGTGATGTGGAAATGTGAGGCCTATGATTTTTACCTTCAATAATTATCAGCATTAATAAATGGGCATACAATATGGTTTAAAAATATATGTCAGAATACTGCCTGGAGTTGGGGGACATTCATTTTGTACAAACCATTGTAATGGTGATAGTCTCCGGTAAAAGGGGGGTGGGGGTTCACTAAGGGAGGTCCGTTCCCTGACCGGAAAAGTGTCAATAGGTGGTCCATCATATCACCTGCTATATTCGTCTCGAAACGTCTATGGTTGAGATCTATTTTATGGTCTCGACAAAATACTATAGTTTACAAGTGTCTTACAGGTCCGTCATAAGACTGTATATAAAAATTTGGTATAACATACGGGTAAATAATTACGACTATTAATAACTTCCATTTTTAGTATCCGGAGTGTAAAGGTGTAGTGAC
>BLSH010501138.1:1405171-1423956 GCA_018402905.1 Glandirana rugosa | reverse complement strand
GTTTGGGGTGTCATTAGCATTGCTCTGATACGCACTGCAGCCCAATGCATTTTAAACATGCGGGAAACATGCACGGCACGGATTCCCACACCCCCCCAATACATCTGATGTAAAGAACTGAAATTTGGCAGCAGGAGCCTGGAGATATGCCTACTATGTGTATGGGGAATTGATGCAGATGCTACCGATTCTCAACAGCTGATGTCGACTGATCATTCCAATGGCAGAGTGGGCAGTGGACATTCATTTTACCCTGCCAGTGAAAGTTTGGATAAGGCCAGCCATTGGGGTTGCCACATCATCCCTTTAATCCAGGACACATATCAATTACTCAGGTTCAGTGGCTGATTAAGGTGGTAATTAAACTCACTTGGTGCCTTATCTGCATTAAATTAGCCTCAGAACTTGTGTAATTCAGATGTGTCCTGGATTAAAAGGGATGATGTGGCAACCCTACCAGCCATAGACGGTTCAAATCTTGGCAGGTTCAGCAGGAGCTGGCCGAGATCCTAACTGCATATGGGTAGGCTTAATGTAACAAGTTGATTGATTGATCAACTTGGGTAAAACCAGCCTGCCATATTAACTTGTGATTATTGCTAGAGGCTCCTAGAGTCACAAGCAATAACCTGTCTTCTCCCGTGGAGTGGCTTCCACTGCCCCCACCAGTAGCAGACAATTGCTTGGCAGGAGGGATTCCGCTGTCAGCACTGTCTGTGTTAATGGGGGAATTGTGCAAATTGTGCAGGAAAGAATTTCACACTGTCTATGGCCTGCCTTAGACTGACTGTGGCTTTGATTGTACTTAAAGTGATTCTAAAAGTTGTAATTAAAAAAAAACAAAAAAAAAACAAAGAAAACCAAACATATTATACTTACCTGCTTTGTTCAATGGTTTTGCACAGAGCAGCCCAAATCCTCTTCCTTGTGGGTCCCCCTCTGGTGGTCCTGGCTCCTCCCCCTGCCAAGTGCCCCCAATTAGTAAGCCTCTTGCTATGAGGCACTCAAGCAGGTTCGCTCCCGAGCTGTTCTCTTGTGAATGGGCATTGTCTATTCACACACAGAGCATGGCTCAGCCCCGTCCCACCCCCGTTCTCTCCTTACTGGCTCACTGGCTGTGACTGACAGCGGCAGGAGCCAATGGCTCCCACTGCTGTGGGGGCCAATGAGGAAAGAGAGAACCAGGAGAGCTGTTGCTCTCATGCACATTGGTGCAGGCTCTAAGACTGAGAACCTCGCTCATTGGTGCGCTGAGCTGTGGAGGGGGCGGGAGCGGCCGGCTCAGGCTCTCAGCGGCTCACTGAGCGGCTGAGCTGGGTGCTGGTTCAGACAGGTGAGCAGATCCCGACTTCATTGTCGCAATCTTGCCCGAGCCTGGACCGACTCTGTGATGTCAGCCAATAGCGGGCTTCAGCCCGCTGTCTCCTTAAAATGGGTCACGGGAATGTAGAACAAACTGCACTCCTGTGACCCACAGGAGAAGTACAGTCCAGTGAGCTTTGGCTGTACTTCTTTAAAGACGATAAGAGGTTTAAGTGACTTTAAATTAATTTTAAGAAATATACTGTATATTTTAGTATTTGGTAATAGATCTACTTTTAAGTGTATTTCCACTTTTGTAACAAATTGGGGGAAAAAACCTACTTGATATCTGTTACATGTTCCTATTCACTTAGCATAACTATAAAAAAATATTTAAAAATTGCTGCTTACCTTTTTACTCGCTTTTTACTTGTTAAAAAAATATATATTTACCATAATTAACCTCATCTAGACTGTAATGGCTGATATCAGATGTAAACTAGATGTGCACACTGCCTGCCCTAACAAAGGTTTAAAGATTTCAAGGCTTGGGTGGTACTTTGTATCTTAATGCATTTAAATAAAAATAAAAAAACTGTCACATAATTGCACATAGAAGGTTTTTCTAAGCAAGAGTCTGCCTTTAAAGTCCTATGTATAAATGTGCTCAAATTAAACAACTAGAAAGGTAAGAAATATTTTTCTTAAAAATATATTTATATATATGTCATGTGAATGGGAACAAAGAACAAACATATAGTGACACTGGTCGCCTGGGGGGGTGTTGATTGCCAGCCCCCCGGACGGCCAGCGTCACTTGACCAGCACCCCTGTCTCCCCCCTGCCCGCTTGCTCGCCCGACATTTACCCCATCTTGGTGGCGGGTGACGGGCTGCGGGTGACCCTCCAGGTCGAAAGGAGATCTGATTGGTTTGGCCGCCAGGAGGAGGAGGGAGGAGACGCAGGGGAAGTGAGGAAGCAGCCGTCTGCAGCACTGTAAGCCGGACCATCATGGGAATATGCACCGATGATGTTCTCAGATGCATGCATTCTAAATATCTCCTAAACTGTACAAGTTTAGAAGATAATCACAATACCTACAGGTAAGCCTTATTATAGGCTTACCTGGAGGTAAAAGTGGTAGCACAGAGTTTACTACCACTTTAAGGTCTGGGGAGTTTCCCGGCCATGGACCCAAAATTTCAATGTTTTGTTCCCCAAGCCACTTAGTTATCACTTTTGCCTTATGACAAGCTGCTCCATCATGCTGGAAAAGGCATTGTTCCTCACCAAGCTGTTCTTCGATGGTTGGGAGAAGTTGCTCTCGGAGGATGTTTTTGTAACATTCTTTATTCATTGCTGTGTTCTTAGGCAAAATTGTGAGTGAGCCCACCCCCTTGGCTGAGAAGCCACTCCACACATGAATGGTCTCAGGATGCTTTACTGTTGGCATGACACAGGACTGATGGTAGCGCTCACCTTTTCTTCTCCCGACAAGGTTTGTTCCCGGATGCCCAAAACAATCGGAAAGGGAATTCATCAGAGAAAATGACTTTACCCCAATCCTCAGCAGTCCAATCCCTGATGGGGTTTACTTCCTCTATATTCCCCTGCATTGCATAGTAGCCCATTATGTGTCACTTACCTGCAAACAAAGCCTGCGACATCCAGCGATGTCCCCTGTGCAGGCAGTGTCCATCTTCAGCCCCTCTTCCTTCCGGGGCCACGACTCTGGCTCTGTGACTGGCCGGAGTCGCATGACGTCACGGCACAATCTCAGTGAAGGAACGGCACGGAGGCCGTTTCTTCACTGCGCATGTGCCAACATTACGTTGGCACATCTATTACACTGTATATCTCCTAAACTATGCAGGTTTGGGAGATATGCACGGCACCTACAGGTAAGCCTTATTATAGGCTTACCTGTAGTTTAAAGTGGTTGTCACACGTTGACAACCACTTTTAAGGAGTTGTAAAGGCAGAAGTTTTTGTATCTTAAAGCATTCTATGCATTAAGATAAAAAAACCTTCTGTGTGTAGCAGCCCCCCCAGCACCCTCTAATTACTTACCTGAGACCCATCTCTTTCCAGCGATGTCCACGAGTGTTTTCGTCATCAGACTCTCCTACTGATTGGCTAAGACACAGCAGTGACTCAATTGGCTCCCGCGGCTGTCAATCAAAGTCAGGTAGCCCATTAGGGGAGAGAGGGGGTGGGGCCATGTTGGTGCTCCATGTCTGAATGGAGACACAGCACTGTGACTCGGCTCGGGTGCCCCCAGAGGGCACTCAACAGGAGGGAGGGGCCAGGAGTAGCGAAGAGGGACCCGAGAAGAGGAGGATCCAGACTGCCCTGTGCAAAACCAACTGCACAGAAGAGGTAAGTATAACATGTGTGTTATTTATTTATTTATGAATGAGAGCCCTAAACATGAAGTTTTTCATTCTCAAAGATTGCAACAAAACTTGTGTTTCAGTTGGTTTCAGGGCTGGCAGACTGCCAAGATTTGGTTTTCAAAGACAAAATGCTAAACCTGTGTTGTGAACTTTGAAAACTGATTTCTTCACAATGCTTATAGATGTAGAGGTGAATGACAGTATATTTGGTTAGAAGTGCATGGATGCACGTATCTGGATGCACTGGCTCTATTTTGGGGGCCATGCACACATCCCTGGGTACCTGCTAAACTCGACTGTGCATGCAGACAATGCATATCCATTTACTAATATAGGATGCCTGCATGCAGCTGCATGCTAATACAAAAGATGTTCAAGCTCAGGGCTCATTCACATGGTCACAGAGCCGTATGCAGTGTGAAGAGCCATTTCTTAGCTTTTGTATTAGCATGTAGCTGCAAGCAGGCATCCTATATTAGTGAATGGATAAGCCATACCTCCCAACTTTTTGAGATGGGAACGAGGGACACCTATTAGCAAAAGTATGTAGGCCTAGGACCCACCCCTTGCCACACCCCCTTAAAGGAGAATTATACAAAAAAAATTATTAAACATACAAGTGCTTTTTTTTTTACCATATTATTCCTTTATATTGGCTTTTGTAATTTACAAATACAGCAGTTTAGAAACCAAATGAAAGGTTTAGCCCTGGAAAACACTTTTTGAAAGATAAACAGTGCATTTTATATATAAATATAGATCAGACCAAAATGAGGGACAAATAAGGAGGAATGAGGGACAAAGGGACTTTGTTTCAAATGAAGGACAGTCCTTCGAAATCAGAGACAGTTGGAAGCTAAGGATAAGCATTGCTTGCATGCACAACCGAATTTGACAGGTATCCAGGGAAGGGTGTACGACATCCTGAAACAGGGCCTGTGTGTCCGGGGCCATGCATCCATTCATTTATATAGGATGCCTGCATGCAGCCACATGCTTATACAAAAAGATAAATGAAGGGCTCATCAAGCTGTAAGGGGTCTCTGCGCCTGTGTGAATGTGAACCGGCCTGCAAAGTTGCATGACAAGTCGTACTCCATGATTTCCAATGAGTACCATTCATATCTGTGCGACTTCTAAGTAGTCCCTGCACTACTTTGGTCCGACTTTGATGCGACTTGAGGTCCTTAGACCTCAAGATTACACCGGCATTGCTTCAAGTCAGTCAAAATCACGGTAAAAAAAACGCAGCAAATTTGCACGACTTTTAGGTCGCACAAGTGTGAAAGGAGCCTCAGTAACTTGTTTCCATCTCGTATGTCAATTATACCAAAAACGCTAAACACAGAATAATGGATACAAATCTGCAAGATCCACAAATAAATTGCAAGGCTTTGACAGCTTAGCTGCGGTGTATAGAAATGTTATTGTTAAAAATAAAAAAACGGGAGGATCAGTGCCTTGCATTGTAAACACGCATGGCACCGCGCCGCCCCAAAGCCTGCCCACCCGGGACACTAGCCTGCAAAGGAGAACAGAACTTTTTTTTTTTTCTCATTTTAGGACACTAGTTCATTCATTAAAATATGATATTAGATTATATAATACTCCATCCTGTTTGAGGTAAGAATGGATGTAATATATTTTTTTAAATATTGTATATAATTTGAAAATATGTTATTTGATATAATAAATGTACAAACAAATGGCAAGCACCCCAACCTATAAGTGGCCTTTGCAGCAGGAAGCACATGGAAGAGCGATGCGTGTCAAAAACAACAAACAATAATCCCAAGATCACATAACAGCCAGCCTGCAACAAATCGAATTGTCCTGTCTGCTGGCTACACACTATACAATTTTTATACAACTTTCCTTGAGCCCAGGTTCACATTGGTGTGGAAATGAAATTGTGCGAGGTCAGCTGAAGTCACACCATTTCATTCCCGCATGCCAGTCCTGATTTCAGGTGCAACCAGGTGCGCGGGTTGCTGCACAGATGTCTATGGAAATTGCACCTGAAATCTTCAAAAGTAGTACAGAAACTACTTTTGGGAATCGGTGCGGCATCGCACCGATTCGGACAGTGCCATTGCCGGCAATTGCCGCCAATGTGAAATGCAATTTGACATGTCAAATCGGATGCCAATATGCACCAATGTGAACCAGGGCTTAGGCTGGTTCACACTATTGTGCAGAGCAGCTCGCAGCAGCATTTTCTACAGATGGATTTATAACACGGGGATCAGCCTGGATCTTATTTTTAAACAATATTGAATAGTGATATATAGGGACATGTCAGGTAGGGATAATCGGGTTGTAGGCTGGGTTCACACTATGTGCGCCGCGGAACACAGCAGGGGTCTGGTGCGTTTGTGCTCACCGTTTCAGGTCGGAATCAAGTCCGATTTTTTTTTGCCTGAATTTAGACCTCAAACTAAGCCAAAGACATACAGGACCCTTCTGCTGGGCACTCCGGAGATGTGTGAACCACTGAGAGCCGGGCACACTCTCCTGTCATGCAAACTGGATGCGTGAAACTCGGGCATCCAATTCGCAAAAGTGTGAACCCGGCCTCAGAGTTACCAACACCATACAATGTATAAGGTGAAACCTAAACACTTTTAACCACTTGCCGACCGCCGATCGGCATCTGACGACGGCAAAGTGGCTCTGTAAGGCAAACCGCCGTCATACGACGGCGGCCGCCAGATCGCGCACAGTGAGCGTGCGCGCCGCCGGAGGCGCGCCCGCGCTCTCACTGTGTCTGGGGGGGGCCAGGGAGCGGGTGCGACGGCTTCGATTGCCGCCGGCCACCCGCGATGCCCCCCCGGAGTGAAGGAGCGGAGGTCCGTGTAAGTAAACACGGACCTCCGCTCTGTGTGAGGGGGAAGGGCTGTGATCACAGCCTTCCTTTACGTGAAGGCTGTGACCACTTCCCTTCCCCAGCTAGGGCAGTCCCCCCACAGTTAGAACACGCCCAGGGAACATAGTTAACCCTTAGAGCGCCCCCTGCAGGTTAACCCCTTCACTGCCAATGGCATTTACACAGTAATCAGTGCATTTTTATAGCACTGATCGCTGTATAAATGCCAATGGTCCCAAAAAAGTGTCAAAATGGTCCAACATGTCCGCTGAAATATCGCAGTACCGAAAAAAATCGCAGATCGCCGCCATTATTAGTAAAAAATAAAAAAAAAATAACCCCAAAAATGAATTCTCATCATCCGTAAACGCGACCACTTTTGCGCAAACCAATCAATAAACGCCGATTGCGATTTTTTTTATCGCAAATATGATGAAGAATATAAATCGGCCAAAAACTGTGAAAAAAAATGTTTTTTTATATTTTTTTTTTGGATTTGTATTTTAGCAAAAAGTAAGAAATTTGTTTTTTTTTGCAAAATTGTCGCTCTTCTTTTGTTTATAGCGGCGATCAGAAATGACGCAGAGGGGATCAAATACCACCAAAAGAAAGCTCTATTTGTGGGAAAAAAAGGACGCAAATTTCGTTTGGGTACAACGTCGCACGACCGCGCAATTGTCAGTTAAAGCGACGCATCGCCGAATCGCAAAAAGGGCTCCGGTCCTAAAGCTGGAAATCCTTCCGGTCCTTAAGTGGTTAAATTATATGCAATCAGGCAGGCCCTTTCACTACATAGTTGAAGGTAAATATAAAAGGAACCAAACAAAAATTGTATAATGTGTATCCAGCTTAACAGTTCACGTTAAAAACAAGGAGTTTGGTTTGCACACATCTGCAAATGTATGCGTGAGCTGCAGTGTCCATATCACAGCTTAATATAAGCAAATCGAATATTTATGTTGTATATATTGTTGAAATATTTTGTATATAATAATGGAGCTGGGTCGTCGCGTGACCCTTTCTTTTCCTTTTTCCTTCCCCTTGTGCTTTTTGTATCCTATTGTTTTGTAAATCTTAATAAAAATAGATTACATAACAAGGAAAAAGGAATGTTTTTCTCTGGGTAGTGTGAACCCAGCCTTATGCGTGTTTACACCCATTTGTATCCACATCAGTTTTATTTTCATGCCTTTTTCCCCTATATCTCATGTCTTTGCCTCCTTTTGCCCTTTGTGGGTTGTGTTTATTCACATTTTTCATGTGTTCATGTACATTGCAGTATGAAGAAATTATGATAATTTTCAAACAGTCCTGCAACACACGAGAGACCAGTATTTTTTAATGAGTTGCCGACCGCCCGCCGTGGATTGACAGCGGCAACATGGCTCTCCTGCAAGAATCGCCATCACCTGACAGCGGGCACAGGAGCGAGTATTGTGGGCGCACGCGTGCCGCCGGAGGCGTGCTCGCACACTAGCAGGGCAGCCTATCAGTGGGTGAGGTGGACTCAATGTCTGCCGGCTACCTGCGATCGCTCCCCCACAGTGACAGAACGAGGATACGTGAATGTGAACAGTGGATTCCCGTTCTGATGGGAGAGCAGCGATCTCTCTCCTCCCCCAGTCATCCCAGCCCTCATACAGTTAGAACACAATGACAGGGAACACATTTAACCCTTTGATCGCCCCCTAGTGTTAACCCCTTCCCTGCCAGTGACATTTATACAGTAATCAGTGGCTATATATAGCTCTGATCGCTGTATAAATGTCATTGGTTCCAAAAAAGTATCAAAAGTGTCTGATCTGTCCGCCGCAATATCGCAGTCACACTAAAAATGGCAGATCATCGCCATTACTAGTAAAAAAAAAAGTATCAGAAGCAAAACAATACCCCCAAATGGTTTGGGACTTTTAAGGCAGGCCGACAATTAATTTTATAAAAACATTTTTCAAATTTTAATGATACATTGAAAAGACCAAGGACTACTTACTAAATAGTAAAAAAAAAAAAAAAAGAAAATAAATAAAAACGCCATAAATCAATTCTCATAGTTTGTAGACGCTATAACTTTTGAGCAAACCAGTCAATATACGCTTATTGTGATTTTTTTTTGTTTGACAAAAATATGAGGAAGAATAAATATCAGCCTAAACAGATGAATAAATTAGTTTTTTTATATATTTTTTTAGATATGTATTATAGCAAAAAGTAAAAAATATTGGGTTTTTTCAAAATTGTCGCCCTGTGTTTATAGCGCAAAAAATAAAAAAGCACAGAGGTGATCAAATACCACCAAAAGAAAGGTCTATTTGTGGGAAAAAGGAATGTCAATTTTGTTTGGGTACAGCGTTGCACGACCGCGCAATTGTCATTTAAATCGACGCAGTGCCGAATCTCAAAAAATGCTCTGGTCAGGAAGGGGTAAGTCCTTCCGGGGCTGAAGTGGTTAAAATCAGACTTTCTTTATGACCAAAAAAAAAATATTTTTTTTTTTTTTGCAATAAAGAGTCAAACCGAGAAAAAAAATGCCACGGAGGGCAAGAGGTAGAGAATACAAGAATACAAACACATCATGATCAAGGAGCGATCATATCCAATAAAGAGTACACAAGCTATGAATAACACCTTGAAACAGTGTCACCAATGTAAACACAATTGGAGAACAAGCTTACACACACTGTGGCAACTGGAAGCCTATCCTCACGTTGGGCGCATATACTCAATCCATTGCGACCATATGGCATCAAACTTTCAGACCCGCATTTTATATACAATCTGACTGAACAGTTTCTTTAGATTTACCAAAATGATATAATATATAGAGAAACCTAAACAAATTTTGTGTCCAGTCAGCAGGCCCTTATGCCCCATTCACACCGCAGCGTTTTGTAGCTTGAAGCTCAGAAACGCTGGAGGAGAAAAAAAATCAAGGATTCTCTATAGAGATGGTTCACATCTCCACTCCAAAACGCCTGAAGCCAAACGCCTGAAGCTCAAACAAGTTATGGAGCATTTTTTTGTCACACGAATCGGGCAGATTTGGGCGTTTGTATTCCCATAGAAATGAATGGAAATGCGCCTTTTACGCGTTTTGCCACGCAACTTTCTGCTCAAATGAAAAAAAGTAAAAAATAAAATAGTAATAATATATGCATAAACAAATGTAAAATAAATACAGAAATAACTAAAAATAATCATAAACAAGTAAAATAAATGGATAATATGTAATAATACATTAATAAATAATAATTAACCTCTAACCTTAAAAAATATTAAATACATTATTATTATTATGAATAATAATAATATAACACCCAAACTCGAACAAAAAAAATACATTATTAATAATAATAATAATAATTTTTTTGTGTTAGGCCTCATACACACGGACGTTTTTTACTTCTGCGTTTTTAGCGTTTTTTGCAGCTCTCCATGTTATTCAATGGCCCCATACAAACGCTGACGTTTTTGAGCTGTAGATGGCGTCGGCGTTCTTAAGCTGTAAATCGAACGCAGGACTCGCACGTTCCGAGGCTATAACGTTATGGCGTTTTTGACGCTGAGCCGGCAAAACGCTCACTAACGCGCATTGACGCCTTAGTGACGTTAACCAGCGTTTTTAGCGCTGGCGTTTTCAGGTTAAAAAATAGCAGAGGAATGTTTTTTTCAATGAAACGCCGACGCTCACTGACGCTCACTAATGCGCATTAAAGCCGATGCTAAACGCCAACAAGTCGCGTTTTTGACGCCGACTTTTGCCTGACGTCGGTCCCGAAGTTTTGCTATTACGCTGTGTGTATGAAGCCTTAGGGTGTTTAGTTATTTATTTTATTTTTTAAGGGGTAAGGGCTGGTTCACAAAGGGGCAATCCGACTTGCGGGGTGACTCAGTGCGACCCCGCACATCGCGACTTCAGCGCGGCTTTCAAGCGACTTCTGTAATAGAAGTCAATGCAAGTCGCCCCCAAAGTAGTGCAGGGACCTTCTGACTTGTGTCGCTCCTATTAAAATGGTTCCATTGCACTGCACGGAGCGCGACTTGTCAGGCGACTCAAGCTGTCTGACAAGTCGCAGCAGTGTGAACCAGCTCTAAGGGTTAAAGTTAAGGGTTAATTATTTATGTATTGCTACTTAGTATTAATTTATTGAATTTATTTATTTTCTATTTATGATTTTTATTTATTTGTGTATTTATTTTATATTTATTCATTTATTATTATTTGTAAAATAATAATAAATAAAATAAAATAAAAACTAAATAAAATAATAATAAATAACCACAATTCCTAATCCTAACCTAAACTGAACTCGAAAACCCTTACTCTAACGAAAAAAGTGTCAAAAAAGCGCAAAAGCTCAAAAAGAGCTGAAAAAAAAGCGTAAAATCATTTGTTCCAGCTTTTTGTTTTGTTTATACAGTGGTTAAGAAAATACTATCTAGGAGGGTTTGTGAAAAAAAAACACATGCTCAAAAAAGCTCAGCCATTAAATAAACAAATGCATAAAAAAAGTCAGTTTTTCAGACGGACCAGATCGGACCATCCACTGCTCTCGATGGAGCAGCGGATGTCAAATGACGTGTCTATTGACACCCCCCGTCATCCGATCCGATCTGCTAAAAGCAGACGGATTTGGATCTGTTCCCCATCTATCTGGCGGATCGGATCAGATGACAGTCAGATGGAAACGGACAGGCGGTCTGTTGCCACCCGAAAGCCCATAGAGGCCAGCGGGCTGTTTCCGTGTCTGCTCTGCATCAGCGGAACGGACACAGACCTTTCACCCGCCTGCTCAGCGGGGATCAGCAGAGAAATCCCCTCCTGAGCAGGCAGATTCCGTCAGTGTGAAAAAGGCCTTAGAGGTTACAATGCTAATGTGTCCTGCATGGTGTTATTTCACATTGATACACTTACCTTCCCCTACATACCGAGCAGAAAGCCGTCATTTGTATCACAATCATATGGTCGCAAAGTTACACTGCATGCAGCACAGCACTATACTTTACTCTTCCATGCCTTTAAAGTAATATTAAACCCAAAAGCAATCATTTATTATATTGCAGCTTCTCTGATGTGATGGCAGCATTAGCTTTCTTTTTTAAGGCTTTCTTTCCTTTACTGGTGATCCTGCCAGTAAGTCTGTTGTTTTTCAGCAGAACAAGCTCTCCTGCAGTTAGAGGGTTGAGGCAAACCAGATACCACTGACAGGGGTGCTTACAACAGTCAGTTTTTATTTATTTATGTAAAACATTTATCCCAATAGGAACAAAACTTTTGCTGTAACTGCTTAAAAGTATTAGCTGGAGTTCCAGTTTAGTTTGTTAGTGTATGTATGATAGTGATTCGTGTAAATCACCAGCCAGAGTGAAGGCACTTTAATACAGGAGGTGTGTTACTGGTCAGATCACCAGGTGAAAAGAGAGGGGAAAAGTCTAAAAAAAGAAAACGAATGCAGCCACCACATCTAAGGACTGGTAAGCTGCAGTATATTACCCTTCGGGTTTAATACTGCTGCAAGGGCTCATTTCGGTGGGTGCTGAGAGCCGTCCTCAGTGCTCAGCTACTTTTTCCTATAGGCAGCCCATGGAAGTGAATGCAGACACAGCAGGCGCATGGACATGTCAGCGCACAGTGTCTGCATTCTAATGGGTTCACCCCCTCCTATCCATGTGTCAGATTTACACATGGGACCGTGTCTGTGCAGCCGCTGCATCTCTATCCAATTCTAGGGGCTGACTACACATAGCAAAAAGCAGCACAGCATAGGGGACAGGACTCAGTGCCCATCTGATGACCCCTAAGTCAGTACAGACCCCAAGGTAAGTCCAACATGCTCACCATACACGGTGCAACCTGGTTGTACAATCTCCTTCAGCTCCACCAACAACTGTGTAGTGCAAGGGTCTGCCTGATTACATACAAATCAATTGGACTTTACATGACATCGTTTTGGTAAATTTATAGCTGATTGTACAGTAATGTGCAGGGTGACCCTAAGACACTGGTAGAAGAAATATGGAACAGCAATTTATAAATACCAAACTGCATGTTTTCCATCCAATCAGACGCCTGTCACATATTGTGAGAAATCCATCAAGAAGAGCTGGGGGCTCATGGCTCCTGATCAATAAAGAATTGCATGTGTTTCCTGGAAGACTCACCCTGCTCCATAGCTAAGGATCCCAGCAGGAAATATATAGACACCCATAGGCTCAGGATGATTGTACAGCACCGATCACTCCCCATCTTCCTTCCACTGACACTGAGTGACCCCGATAATCCCGGATCGTAGTGAGTGTGCGCTTCCAGCAGTCCGCTCCGGATCGGTGACACTCGCTGGAGGTAGAACAGCTTTTCCCAGAACTCTGTCACTCCCTGTGTGACCTGACGTCCTACTGACAGCTCCCCGCCCACTCCCCGCCCATTCCCCGCCCACACTGCATTCCGATCACACGCGCTCTACTCGCCTCCTGTGCTGCAGAGCTGTACTGTCACCGACCTGTCAGTGCTGAGAACACTCACTGATATCTCCGCATACACTGATATCACCCACATACACTGATATCACCCGACCCACATACACTGATATCACCCACATACACTGATATCACCCGACCCGCATACACTGATATCACCCACATACACTGATATCACCCACATACACTGATATCACCCACATACACTGATATCACCCGACCCACATACACTGATATCACCCACATACACTGATATCACCCGACCCACATACACTGATATCACCCACATACACTGATATCACCCACATACACTGATATCACCCGACCCACATACACTGATATCACCCACATACACTGATATCACCCGACCCACATACACTGATATCACCCACATACACTGATATCACCCGACCCACATACACTGATATCTCCCTCATACACTGATATCACCCGACCCACATACACTGATATCACCCGACCCACATACACTGATATCTCCCGCATACACTGATATCACCCGACCCTCATACACTGATATCTCCCGCATACACTGATATCACCCCGCATACACTGATATCACCCACATACACTGATATCTCCCTCATACACTGATATCTCCCGCATACACTGATATCACCCGAGCCACATACACTGATATCACCCGACCCACATACACTGATATCACCCGACCCTCATACACTGATATCTCCCGCATACACTGATATCACCCCGCATACACTGATATCACCCACATACACTGATATCTCCCTCATACACTGATATCTCCCGCATACACTGATATCACCCCGCATACACTGATATCACCCGACCCACATACACTGATATCACCCACATACACTGATATCACCCACATACACTGATATCACCCGACCCACATACACTGATATCACCCACATACACTGATATCACCCACATACACTGATATCTCCAGCATACACTGATATCACCCGACCCACATACACTGATATCACCCACATACACTGATATCACCCACATACACTGATATCACCCACATACACTGATATCTCCAGCATACACTGATATCACCCGACCCACATACACTGATATCTCCCACATACACTGATATCACCCGACCCACATACACTGATATCACCCACATACACTGATATCACCCACATACACTGATATCACCCGACCCACATACACTGATATCACCCACATACACTGATATCACCCGCATACACTGATATCACCCCACCCACATACACTGATATCACCCACATACACTGATATCACCCGACCCGCATACACTGATATCACCCCACCCACATACACTGATATCACCCACATACACTGATATCACCCGACCCGCATACACTGATATCACCCACATACACTGATATCACCCGACCCGCATACACTGATATCACCCGACCCACATACACTGATATCACCCACATACACTGATATCACCCGACCCACATACACTGATATCACCCACATACACTGATATCACCCCACCCCCATACACTGATATCACCCACATACACTGATATCACCCGCATACACCGATATCACCCGCATACACTGATATCACCCTCATACACTGATATCACCCACATACACTGATATCACCCTCATACACCGATATCTCCCGCATACACTGATATCACCCGACCCTCATACACTGATATCTCCCGCATACACTGATATCACCCGACCCTCATACACTGATATCTCCCGCATACACTGATATCACTCACATACACTGATATCACCCGACCCACATACACTGATATCACCCACATACACTGATATCACCCGACCCACATACACTGATATCACCCACATACACTGATATCACCCACATACACTGATATCACCCGACCCACATACACTGATATCACCCACATACACTGATATCACCCGACCCACATACACTGATATCACCCACATACACTGATATCACCCGACCCACATACACTGATATCTCCCTCATACACTGATATCACCCGACCCACATACACTGATATCACCCGACCCACATACACTGATATCTCCCGCATACACTGATATCACCCGACCCTCATACACTGATATCTCCCGCATACACTGATATCACCCCGCATACACTGATATCACCCACATACACTGATATCTCCCTCATACACTGATATCTCCCGCATACACTGATATCACCCGAGCCACATACACTGATATCACCCGACCCACATACACTGATATCACCCGACCCTCATACACTGATATCTCCCGCATACACTGATATCACCCCGCATACACTGATATCACCCACATACACTGATATCTCCCTCATACACTGATATCACCCGACCCGCATACACTGATATCACTCACATACACTGATATCACCCGACCCACATACACTGATATCACCCGACCCACATACACTGACATCACTCACATACACTGATATCACCCGACCCACATACACTGATATCACCCACATACACTGATATCACCCCACCCCCATACACTGATATCACCCACATACACTGATATCACCCACATACACACACTGATATCACCCGCATACACTGATATCACCCTCATACACTGATATCACCCTCATACACTGATATCTCCCGCATACACTGATATCACCCGACCCTCATACACTGATATCTCCCGCATACACTGATATCACATACACACTGATATCATCACATACACACTAATATCATCACATACACTGATATCACATACACACTGATATCATCACATGCACTGATATCACATACACTGATATCACATACACTAATATCATCACATGCACACTGATATCATCACATACACTGATATCACATACACTAATATCATCACATGCACACTGATATCTTCACATACACTGATATCACATACACACTGATATCATCACATGCACTATCATCACATACACTGATATCATCAAATACACTGATATCACATACACTAATATCATCACACGCACACTATATTAGCACATACACTGATATAATCACATTCACTGATATCATCACATCCACACTTTTTTCTTTGCAGCTTTTTAACACTTTTTCTGTCACTTTTTAAATAGCTTTTTTTCCTTTCCTTCCTTTAGACTGCTTATTAAGGGGAGTGGTTAATTGGCCACAGCTGATTCAATTCCTATAAAGCTCTCTATTGAGCTCATTTCAGAGCTTGCTACATATTTGCTTGCTGGACCTCTGACCAAGCGGTGAGTTAAAAACCAGAGTTGAAAACAGGAGATTATAACAGGAATCCTCAAACCTGTAAGTAACATCAGACATTTCCAGTTATTAGTGTTGTTGTATCTGGGGAAATGTGTGCTAGCAGGATTGAAGGTTTTGTGCAGTGCACAGTGTGCCGCATGTATGCAACTATGGAGCAACAGCTCCAGGATGGATACCGCTGCGACAGATGTGAGCAGGTTTCCCTTCTGGAAGCTCGCATTAGAGATCTGGAGGAGCAAATTGCAACGCTGGATGGAGCTGTCAACCTTGAAAGGGGTCCTCTGCTCACTGAGCAGGTGCCTAGTAGGGTTAAGGGGGAGGGTGGAGAGGTAAGTCAGGATTATAAAGTAGGTAGAGGAGTTAATACAGTTAGAGGGAGTGGTAGGGGCTCACAGAAAAGGAAGGCCAGCCCTGGATTTGAGCACCCTAACAGATTTGCCAATTTGAGTGAAGATGTGGGGGTGGCAAACTCAGAGGTGGCAGCCCTGGATGTCACTGCTCCCCCTAACAGCCGGGAGAGCAGCCCATCTAGTAGGGGTGGTAGGGGTAGTGCAGGTAGGCCTAGACAGTTGGTGGTAATTGGGGATTCTATAATCAGAAGGACTGATAGAATAATTTTTCACCAGGATTGCCTCAACCGAATGTTTTGCTGTCTCCCTGGTGCCAGGGTTCGGCATGTGGTGGACCGGGTTGATAAATTACTGGGAGGGGCTGGGCATGACCCAGCTGTCTTGGTCCACATTGGAACCAATGACAGAATAGATGGAAGGTGGAGGCTCCTTAAGAACCAAATTTAAAGAATTAGGTTGCAAGTTGAAGGGAAGGACCTCCAAGGCAATATTCTCTCTGAAATATTGCCTGTGCCATGCGCAACACATGAAAGGCAGGGAGAGATTAGAGCCCTGAATGCATGGCTAAAGACCTGGTGTAAGGAGGAGGGCTTTGGGTTTTTAGAGCACTGGGCTGACTTTTCATTTGGGTGCAGCCTATATGCTAAAGATGGTTTGCACCTAAATGGAAGGGGATCTGTTGTGCTAGGGGAGAGGTTTATGGGAAGGCTGGAGGAGTATTTAAACTAGGATTGAGGGGGGAGGGTGCATTAGATTATAATGGGGTAGACAGGTCAGACAGGGGTCAGCCCCTATTGGTGGGTGGAATGGGAAAGATGGGGGGGGGGGGGCAAAGAAAGATGATATGAAGGTTGCCATGTTACAATCAACCATTGGAAATGGTACTGTTTGTGCTAAAATTAAAAATATGCAGGATACACGTGCAAAATGTGACAGTGAATTAAATTGTTTGTTCACCAATGCCAGGAGTTTGCCAAGCAAAATGGGTGAGTTGGAAGCTCTGGTGCATGAGGAGAACTATGATTTGATTGGTATAGCTAAATCTTGGCTTCATTCTTCATGACTGGGCTATTAATATTCCTGGCTATGCTCTTTTCAGAAAGACAGGGTAAAACGGAGGGGTGGTGGTGTCTGTCTCCTATGTGAGAAGTGGTCTCAAAGCGAGTGTGAATGAGGACCTAGTTGATGGAGAGTGTCAGTGGTGTTTTATCCATGGGTTCAATGTGTTCATTGCACACGGGCCTCTGAGGCCAGGGGGGCCCCACCCACTGTGCACTGACACACACTGTATAGATGGAGAATGTAAGAGTCAGTGAATAAAATTTTTATGGGCCCCATAAATTTGATCAGAGGGGCCCAAAAGGTGGGAGCATCAATGGACTTTTTTTTTTCTCTCTGACATGCGGAGGCAGACAGAGCCGCATGTCCCGATACTTGGATTATAGATCCGGCAGCTCAGAGACTCAGGGGGCGGAGCTTGGCTGCTGGAGCCGCGCTGTGTAATCACAGCAATGTGCAGTGTGGCTGCTCTCTGCCCCCTGTGCCCCTGTACTGTGGGTGTGCAGACCGGACACAGGAGAGGAAGACTTCCGTCACACAGGCTGTAGTGGAGGTTGGGTTCTGTGTGATCTGCAGGTGTCATCTGGAAAGGAAGGCTTTCTCTTCTCAGTGATCACAGGTATGTGGAGGGGGAGGGGTGAGTGAGCCTCTTACATTAACAACAGTGATGAGTAGGAGAGAATGTGTGTGGAGGGGATGTACCTGAGCTGATGCTGTAAGGAGGCTGACACATAGGGAAGTCACTTAGATTGCCCACCCCCCACTTACAGAGCAGAGGATTTGTAGCAGGCAGTGAGGTGCAGAACACAAGTCACCCCCAACATGCATTATCCCATCTCTGCAGAGCTGAGGGAGAGCTAGGAGTGGAGAAAACTCTGTATTTGGGTGATTAAAGGGGAGACTCTATACTGGGAATGAGGAGGGGGGCAATATTTGTTGTACACTGGCCAGTGTGTTACCCAGTTCAGCGCCCAGTGCATTGCACACTCCTAGGCACTGTCTGAAGCAAAGTCTGTGCTCTGTGCGCGACACTCCTGTGCTCTGTGCGCGACACTCCTGTGCTCTGTGCCGCGTGTCTCGTGTCCTCACAGCGCGTGTCTCGTGT
>BLSH010501138.1:1389879-1400207 GCA_018402905.1 Glandirana rugosa | reverse complement strand
CACGTCGCTTTTTTTTCTCATTTTGGTGTGGAGTTCCCCTTCAAAATCCTCAGAGCACAAGCTGCACCACAAGTTGGATCATCATGATCCGATTCGGATGCGACAGCTATTTAAATCAATGGGCTGAAAGTTGGATCAGTTAAGATGGTTCTCAAAGGGAACCATTGATTTTTGAATAGAGGCAGAGAAACACTGCAAAAAGCTAACGTGGCTAAACTTGCATTAGTACCAATGCAATGCAAAAAGTTACTAAAGGTGCATTTTGACAGCCGCTTTTTCCTGGCGTTGGTAGTGGCTTTGCAGCTCGTTTTTTATAATGCCCTGTGTGCTTGAGGACTAAATGTTTTACTTTCATTAAATGTAACCATATTTCTACGCTTAGAGAGTCCTCTCTTTTCTTTTATTCTCTGTAGCTCCTGCTCGATTATGCATTCCCTATTGACACTTTTTTTGTGGTTGTGGAATGAATCTGAGTTTCCATTATTTTTTTTATGTGGAAATTTGCTTTAAAGTGGATGTAAACCCTCACATATACCCAGTGAAGGGAACAGCCTCAGATGATACACAGAGATTAAACATCTCCCTATATAAGTTTTACATGTATATCTGATGTCTTCAGCTTTATATATTCTTTAGAAAGTACAAATCGTATTAGAAATGTTCTCTTCCTGTTCAGCACTGAGTGTGAAGTCTGGGCACACAGCCAAGATGGCTGATTGGAGGAAAGGTACACACCCCTACTCTACATAGGTAGAGACTCTCAGAGCTGTTCTGTGAATAGTTTAGCTCTCTGCTAATCTTATTATAGCAACATCCCCGACACAAATCTAAGGCTGATTTTATCTGTTCACTGAGAACTTGGCAGAAGTTATCATGCTGATAACAGAAGAACGGAGAAGGAGAAAGCCATGGGACTTAGTGCTTTGAAGAGAGAAAAGAAACCACTGCTGATATACAGTATGTGCCCAGCTAAAATTTCATGAATCGGGTTTACATCCACTTTAATATACGAGTGCTTTGGACTACAAGTACGTTTCCGAAACAGAACTGGAAGGTTTTACTGTATTTACATTCACTGTGCAATCAGCCTCTTCTTCTGGGAAGCCCTGCCGGTGCCCCCATCGAAAGACTCTTTCCCTGTGGGCACCAGTGTGTGCTCACTCCCGAGTCCTGTGCCCATTGACACAGACAGCGGGGCCTGGCCCTGCCCCCCCGTTCCCATATCACTGGATTTGATTGGGAGCCAATGGCTCCTGTTGCTATCAATCTGTCCAATGAGGAGAGAAACAGCGGCTGCAGCGGGCTCAGGTATGAAAAAGGAGGGCTCTGTGGTGGGGAGCTGCAGCACAGAATGTTTTTTACCTTAGTGCATATAATGCATCAAGGTGAAAAACCTTGAGGCTTTACAACTACTTTAATTTGTAGAGAGCAAAAGTCTTCTAAAAGAAAACCTTAGATAAATGTGTAGGTTATTTCCACCTTTCTTCTGGATATGTGGGCTAAATGCCTCTGATGGCGATACAATGAGTCACTGACAGCAACAAGTAAGGAGTAAATGAACTCAATCAAAAAGCAGAAATACTGGTGATTCCAGCTATATGCATATTCCATGTGTCTAAGGTTTAAACAAAGAAACCTCAAGACTGATCCTGCAGCAATAGATCAAACAGAGAACCAAAAAAAAGTCCATATACTGTATGTTCCAGTCATTTAAAATCAGCTACAACCTAGCACATTGAAGCAGCAAGCAAAATTCATGCACAGAACTTTCAAATTGTCCCCTACTATAGAGAAGGAGTCAGAGGGAGTTCAGTCCATGAGGTCTATGCTTCAGACATTCTGGAGATAACCAGGAGGGATCACTGATAAAAATCAGCCGAGAGAAGTGTGCTGGCACTGGAGGAAATGACTGCGGCAGACCATAGTTAGCCATGTCCAGGCTATGCATGGTTGCCGCTAAAAGAGAATCCTGCCAGATAGCAGGGTAGACAAAACAGTCAGATTTCTTTACAAATAAAGCTTGGTGAAGATAAAACATTAAAAAAAAGTATTGCAGTGCATTTTAAAACGCAAAGCAGCATGCAGTGTGAATGGAGAATTACTGAAATAGATAAAGCATTTGTTTTCAAAATTCATTTTCATTTACCTCATTGAGGGAAGCTTAGCAAAGTGAAGAATACCGAATGCTCAGGAAAACATGATTGAATAATGGAAGTCAGCACAGCTTCACCTCATTCACTAAGCTAAGTGCACATGCTTGCCTTTTTTTAGCAAATCCACCATAGTTGCATTATATTGCTAAAAGTATTGGGATGCCTGCGTTTACACGCACATGAACTTTAATGGCATCCCAGTCTTAGTCCGTAGGGTTCAATATTGAGTTGGCCCACCCTTTGCCACTATAACATCTTCAACTCTTCTGGGAAGGCTGTCCACAAGGTTTAGGAGTGTCTATGGGAATGTTTGACTATTCTTCCAGAAGCACATTTGTAAGATCAGGCACTGATGTTGGATGAGTAGGCCTGGCTCACAGTCTCTGCTCTAATTCATCCCAAAGGTGTTCTATTGAAGTGAGGTCAGGACCCTGCGCAGGCCAGTCAAGTTCCTCTACCCTAAACTCGCTCATCCATGTCTAACCAATAACAGTGTAAAAAAAATCCCTAATCACATCCCACTCCCAGAATAGCACAGTGTCACTATGGCGACAGTGAACGTCTCTAATAAGAGTATGTAAAAAATCCTAAAGAAAAAACTGTTTAACATTTTGAATACATTTCTTTTTTTACATACTGTTCCCAGTCAGTATCCCTGATCACCACCATGCCAGTCATATGATGACATTTTACTGCATTGGAGACAGTATGTAAAAAATGTGAAAAATAACCCAAATTTTATTTAATTTCTTAATTTTCCAAAAAATTGTGATAAAAAATTGCAACTTCAGAGTGCGCATGCGCTGGTCCTCTGAGATGGCTGCATGATCTCGGAGCTCCGACCCGCTCCGTCCCTGCAGCCCGCCAGCAGCCTTCAGAAGGGTCATCGGCCCCACCACAAGAGAGCCCCCGGTGGCAGATGTCCTCCAGAGAGTCCCCCGGGACCCCGCGATCCCGCAAGATCCGCAGTGCACACCCTGCTGGTTGCGGCCGTCGGGCAAGGCCATGGCTGCAGCCTACAAACACATAGAGCTCCACAATCTGACAGAGGCCGCCCAGAAGACAGGGGCTCCCTTAGCATCCAAGCCACGGAGGGGGCCTTCTTCAGGGCCCCCCCAGGTAACTATTGGTGCCAACAGGGACCCTGCAGGGCCCACTGACAAGCTTAATTAGAGCCAGTAGGCAAGGCCTACACTCACATAAAGCACACCCCAGACTCCCGCAGATAGACAGATAACCGGGAGCCCCTCCACCAGCAACTTTGGGACATAGTGGGTCCCTATCTTCCTCCAGCAGAATACCCTACAAAGCAGGGCGGCAGGGGATCAGTCTGAAGCCTTCAGAGGGCAGGGGAGGTCAGGGCCTGGGCCTCCACACTGAAGCAGGGAGGCTGCAGCTCTCCAAGCAAGTCCCCTGTGAGCTTTCAGGTAAGGGGGTGAGAAGTCATTTGGAGCCCCCTTCTCGCTAGCCACCACCCTGTCCTCATCTCTGCTCCTCCTCGACTTCTGAGCCCCACTTTGTTGATCACAGCAGCCCTGGGCAGACCCTTTTCCCCTCTTCTTCCACACGAAAGAGGCCACTTTCAAGGAATTTACCCCTTGTATGCTGCAGCCGTCAGGAGAGACTTGTCCAAACACCCGGGTTTTTACGGCCCAAACCCCTGAAAACTCCCCCTTGCTCCCTGGAACCCAGCTCGACCATAAGGACAACTTTGAGGCTGGGGTGGAAGGGGGTTCACAAATTCTCCCTGGCTCAGGACCCCCCATCCCGAAACTCATCAGCCCCCAGGTCCTTTCCCCAGCCTCTACGCTTCCACATCCGGGGACCGGGCCTCTAATCACGGGCCTCCAACACGGGAATCTTGGGGTCTCCCGCACCGACACTGCATTCCGATCTGAGGTTCATGATGGAAATCTTCTCCAAAGGTCTGGCACAAACTGCCTCCGAAATTACCTCTACTATCCAAACAGACCTTCAAAATATGGGATCCAGGGTTGACGCCATCAAACAAAAGACTGATCACACAATAGCCAGAGCAAACCAAAATACATCGCGCATCCAAGACCTACAGGACCAGCTAGATACAGCCATCTCCAAAACTGAGGACCTCGAAAACCGCTCTCGGAGATACAATTTTCGAATCCGGGGGCACTGGAATCCATCACGGATGTACCAGGATCTGTTCGCTCCTTCATCAAGGAACTTGTTCCCAATATTCCAGAACACACATTGGAATTGGATAGGGCCCACAGAGCCCTCCAGGCCCCCTGTTTGGATGTGCTGCCCAGGGACGTTGTGGTCAAGCCACACTTTTACGCAGTAAAGGAGTAGATCATGAAACTTACCAGGAACTCTCCCCAGTTCTCGTTCCAGGGACACCCAATTCAAGTGTTTGCTGATATCTCCCCTGCTACCATCCAAAAGCTCTGTGACCCCTGCTCGAGGTTTTAACCCAAAAATCTATCAAATACTAGCGGTCTTTTCCATTTCACCTCTCCTTCGCATACAAAGGCAAAAAGTATGGCTTCAGTACCTTCCAGGAGGGAGAACATCTTCTGATCAAACTGAACTTTATCTCCCTGGATCCATCCTCCACCCTTCAATCCAAAAGTGTGGGCAGAACCAACAATCCAAGAGGTCTAAAGACTATCACCCCCCTGATTAATCGTAGTAACGCCTGGGGCTTTGCTCACTAATTGTTTGATCCCACTCTAGTCGAAAGGTCACTTTTTCTCTTGATGTGGAACTGCATTTTGACTTGTCTCTTAGTTATTCAAACAGTTTCAGTTATTACAGTTTGGCTCTGCTGTATTCTTCAACGCAGGGGCTCCCCTCCTCATCTATCGAAGTCCCCATTGGACCTGGGGGTACTCCTGATTTGCTGAGGGCCTTGGCTCGGGCACCGCTCCACCCAGTCCCGCTACTTGGTCGCGACAATCTGGGGGGGGTGCCAGGACCGGGGCTGGCAAAGGCTATATGTACGGATCCAACAGGTATGGGGTCCTGGTTTGCATATTAAGTTTTTGGTTTACTAATCGTTAGTGAGCTATTTTTACATGTACTTTATTGCTGCTCTGGATGCCGCTGAGGGACTTGTTGGTTTCCATTCTCGTTTGACGGACGGCTCCCTGGGGTTGGGGGGCCGGGATGGAGGGGGAGGATTCGCTTTGGGGCTCCCTCTCCTCCCCATTCCCCTGCCTCCGGGCCCTCCCCGCTAAGGGGGATGCAGGGCCAAGGGGACCTTACTGCCCTAGATAGGTAAAAAACAAAAAACTTTTTTTAAGGGGCTAGACCCATTTTATGTTTTTCATTGGGCTGTTTTCGGGGCGGGTGGTAGGCATGCTCCTCCCTCTGCTCTTGGGTGCCTTTAAATGGTTTACACTGGAGCAGAATTGATTCTGCCGATGAGGCAGACGTGTCTAGGCCACTCTCAGGGTGTGGGAACTAGTTGTTTGGCTCCCATCCCCTGGATACGGAAGGGATTGGCAGCGACCGCCCGGCACCCCCCTCTTACACTCTCTCTAATGCTTGTCTCTTTTTCTATATTTTTCTTTTCTTTTCCCCTAAGCTCGCCTTTTCTTCCCAGGCACCAGGGAAGCAGCCTCTCGATGGACGTAAGAAGTTCCCAGACACTCCCTGCATAGGTTGTGAAGTCCTCCTTCTACTCTCTACAGGGTCGGGTGAATCAACCCACAGTGATGCATATAGCCCCTCTAGGCCACCAAGACCCCCTCTCTTAATCCCCCGGTAACTTTGAAATTAGCATCTCACAATGTCCAAGGTCTAAATTCTCCCTAAAACGCAGAAAGTACTTCCAGGCCGCTCACTCTCAGCACTTGGAGGTCCTCCTCCTCCAGGAAACCCACTTCCCCAATCATATTAACCCAAAATTTATACATGCAAAATTCCCTCAATTCTTCCTGGCGAACGCCCCAGATAAAACGAGGGGTGGGGATTTTCTTCTCTAAAGGAGTTAGGTTCCAAACTCAACAGGAAATCAGAGACTCAGAAGGTAGATTTATCCTCTTGGTGGGGGAACTCCAGGGTCACCTATTCACCTTTGTCTCATATTATGTCTCTAACCAGGGTCAGGTACAATTTTTCTGGTCCATGATAGGCTCCCTTTCCCCTATTTCGAGGGGGCTGTGATCCTAGGGGGGGACTCCAAAACAGCTCTAGACCATATGATGGACAAATCAGGGGCCGATCAAACCCATCTCCTTCAGCCCCCAAAAAGGAGCTTGGGGATTGCTAAGCTTCTCTATTCACTAGGGCTAGTGGATGTTTGGAGGAAATTTAACCTGAGAATGAGAGATTTCACCCATTGCTCTGCCCCTCATAAGTCTTTTGCCAGGATCGATCACATCTTCATAGGGGCCCCTTCAATTCCTCTAGTCTCCAAATCTTTTATAAGGGACTCCCCTTTATCTGACCACTCGATGGTGGTTGTATACTCCTGGCCCCAGTCGGAGGGTGGGATGAGACCCCAATGGCGTCTGAAGGAATCAGTATTTAATAACCCAGTCCACTGCACAATGCTAGGGGAGGATCTTAAAGAACACTTTAGGTTGAACTTGAGTGCTGAAGTCTCCTACATGAACCCCTGGGCTGCCCACAAAGCAGTAATTAGGGGCCTCACTGCTAAACTTAAGAAGGAAAGGAAAAATGACCTAGACAAGTTGGAGCGAGACTTTTTCAAACTCGCCAAGGCACACAAAAACCCTTCCTCACAATCTCGTTCCCAGCTTGAAGCAGGCAGGGTGGCCTTAAATCTTGCCCTGACTACCCAAGCGGAGAATCAGATTCAATGGACTAATGCCCACTTTTACATTCAGAAAGATAGTATAGGCCCCAAACTGGTCTCTAGACTTTCCCCGAAAATTTCGATCATTCACCTTCCCTAAAGTGAAATACCCCTCAGGGATCCTCACTCAAAACCCCCACAGGACCATGGCAACCTTTCACAAATTTTATGCCAAGCTATATAAGTCGGGGGTCTCGGTCCCCTCGGCCACCCCACACCATTTCTTAGACAGTATCCCCCCACCCACTTTAGACAGGGAACATAGTCTCTCTTTGGAGGATCCTATTTCGGAGACTGAAATTTTGGATGTGATTAAGCATCTTAAAAAGGGCTTGGCCCCGGGTCCTGATGGGTTCTCCAAAGGATATTATGAACAGCTTGGGCCCATCCTAGCTCCTCACCTAGCAAATTTCTTCAACTCCCTTCAGGAGGGAACGATAGTCAGTGAAGACATTAACTCGGCCAATATTTCAGTCATACCGAAACCTGGTAAGGACCCCTCAGAAGTGAGTAACTACAGGCCCATTTCTTTAATCAATAACGATTTAAAAATTCTAAGCAAAATCCTGGCCAATAGAATGTCTTCCTTTTATAGGGAAGTACATCGATAGGGATCAGGTAGGTTTCATCCCTGGGAGACAGGGCCACCAATCAGATCCTCAGAGCAGTGGACCTCATCTCACTCCTTAGATCTGGATGGGATGGCGGCCCCCCTCAGGAGGGGTTCGTGCTATCAGTTGACCTATAAAAAGTGTTTGATATGGTCGAATGGCCCTATCTCTTTGAGGTCCTAGGGAGATGGGGGTTTTGGCCCAGATTCCTACAGACTCTTAAAGGCCTGTACTCCAACCCTAGAGCTCGCATTAAGCTGCATAACTATCTCTCCGATCCACTCTCCATCCACAGAGGTACAAGTCAAGGTTGCCCCCTATCCCCTTTGATCTTTGTCATCACTACTGAGCCCCTAGCGATCGCTATTTGGGAGCATCCTGATATTGGGGGGGGGTGAGATGTGGTCCACACACACAAATGCGCCTTATTTGCGGACGATCTTCTGCTGTTCATCCCCTCTCGTCTCTATCCCAAACATCTGTCATCTTCTACAGGAGTTCAATAGGACCTCGGGTTTAAAAGTTAACATGGCTAAATCTGCTGCCCTCAATGTTAATGTGCCCGAGATGGTCATTCAACTGCTTAAGGACCAGTTCCACTTTGTCAAGCAACCGGACCACATCCCCTACCTGGGTGTTCATTTAGCGGCCAGTATTGATCGAGTATATAGCATCAACTACCCACCTTTATTTAAACAACTATCGGAAGACCTCCCCAACTGGGGGAGGTTGGGCCTCTCCTGGTTAGGAAGGGTAAACTCGATCAAGATGACCCTCCTGCCAAGGACCCTTTACTTATTTAGATCTCTTCCCATCCCGATCAAAAAAATCACAACTGCTCGAATTGCAATCCCAGATCAAAAAGTTCATATGGGGTAATAAGGGCTTTAGGTGCCCGGCTGAAGTTCTTTTGAGACGAAACCAGGGAGGGGTGGGGGTCCCTAACCTATGGAGCTACTATCAGGCAGCCCAACTGGCACAATTTTCCATTGTTCACGCTCGGACCAATAGACCAGACTGGGTAGGGATTGAGAGACAGGCAGTCCCCCTTAACACCTTAGTATCAGAGAAACAGACACGATCGTCAACGCATGCGCACGAACGCTCGCCTGGGACGATCACATCCACGCATGCGCACGAACGTTCGTCCGGCAAGGCGCAATCCGCGTCTTCAGCGCAACCAATGAGGTTGGTTGCTGCCCTATAAAAGGCGGCCTCTGTATCACACAAATCGCTGGATTGTCTCAGCTCACCAGTGTTCCTGAAACCTGTGTCCTGTGTTCTGCCTGAAACTTCTGTTGTGACCCGGCTTGTTCCTTGACCTTGCTCCTGAACGTCTCCATTGTCTTTGACCTCTGGCCTGCCTCACGGACTTCTCTTCTGCCTGCATCCTGTGTTTGACCCCTGGCTTGTTAACCGGACTCTGCCTTATCTTGCCTCTTGTATCTGAATTACAGACTGTCCTCCTGTGTTTGACCTCGGCTTGGCTCCCGGACTTCCTCGCTGCTGCTGTCTGTGCTGACCCAGCTACACTGGTCACCTGTCTCCACCTCCTGAGTTGCTGCATCCTTACCAGGCCTTTTCAGACTGTCCTTCCTAGAGACTTTACCTGTTGGAAGTCTGTCATCACTGGATTCCAGTCCCTACGGTCCTTCAGCATACATCTACTCAAGTCTGATCGCAGCTCTGGTGACCCGTGCTTCTTTGCGCATCATACCTCCTGTTCCCAACCTCAGGGGTATACTGCGTTCAGCCGCAAGGGGAGCCTCCCTCAGCATTTTGGCCTCGGATCAGGTACGTGACACTTAGATTACCTGGTGTGGGCTCACCCCAAATCTAGACCCTCAATCTCTTCTCCCACGCTCTCCCATTCAGTGGCACTTTGCAACTCCTTATTTGGGTCCTCAAACCTGGCCTCACCCTTCCGTCCCCTGCAGCATGTGTTTAACAAACCCCATTTTCCTCCAGGTCAAGACATCCATACCTTTTGAGTGGTGGACTAACAAGGGCCTATACAGAATTGGTCATTTCGTTTCCTCCTCTGGTCCTATCTCTCTGAAGTACTGCACTGACAAACTAGACATGCCCCCTGCTGAAAGGTTCCGCTTTCAACAAATCCACCACTTTATAGCCTCTATAGCCCTAGCGACTATTACCCCTTACGAGTAGAGTTGAGCGACCCTCTGGAAGTTCGGGTTCTGCTGGTCCGGCCGAACTTCGGGACAAAGTCCGGGTCCGGACGGAACCCGAACGATCGCATGGACACCGAACCCCATTGAAATCAATGGGGACCCGAACTTTTAGGCACAAAAATGGCTGTAACAAAGTCCTGGAAAGCCCTAGAGGGCTGCAAAAGGAAGTAAAATGGGGGTAAGGGTAGGGCAAGTGCCCTACAAAAAATGGGGACAGGGAAATAACTTTAAATATTTTAAAAAAAATAAAAACATAAAAAATGCAAAAATGGAGGTGAATGTGGATCATCTTCAAACTGTGTCTGAAAAGTATTAATTAACGGTAGAAGCCATATAACTGTTCTAAAATCATCTTCAAACTAGGGCAAGTGCCCTACAAAAAAAATGCTCACAGGTGCTCCTTATAGTGCATACATATTATGGCTTGTATCTCTATATATGAAAAGTGCCGGTGCAATGTGTGCTATGAGTTTCCTTTGGTCTAAAACTGTTCAATAATTTACCTGACATATTAACTTGTCAAAATCTGGTTTCCTTTGAGTATCGTGTGTAACGTGGCCGTGAAAAG
>BLSH010501138.1:1372612-1388607 GCA_018402905.1 Glandirana rugosa | reverse complement strand
GTTGAGCACGATCGTAGCGATCGTTGTTTTATGCAGAGCTTGATCTGCAACTCAAAGCAGTGGTATGTAAAATCTCTAATTTCTGCTATCTGTCCTCAGAGCAACAGCACAGTCAGCAGTAGTAAAGTAATCTATCTCAGGATGCAGGATCAGGTCTTAAAATGTCTCAAATCTGTCCCTCAAGCTTTCAGCTTCCTTTCCCTACACTAACCCAAGGAGCATGTGACTGCAGCACTGTGACTCCAGCTTATACAGAGGCTGGGTCACACGATGCACTGGCCAATCACAGCCATGCCATTAGTAGGCATGGCTGTGATGGCTTCTAAGGGCAAACCAGTGAAACGCTTGTTGATTGGCCTGCCCTGCAGCTTCTCAACACGTGGAGTAAAATAGCAGAACCCCGGACCGAACCCGAACGATCTTTGAAATGTCTGGGTCCGTGCCCCGGACACCCGAAAGTTCGGTACGGACCCAAACGTTACAGTCCGGGTTCGCTCAACACTACTTACGAGCAGTGGTGCTCAGATATCTCCAGTCAAAAAGGGGGTATCTCTTTAATATATGCATCACTGTCGGATCATCCCGAGAAACCTCTGTACGCCAAAAGTTGGGAGGGGGACCTGGGCATGACTTGGGAAGCAGATAAGTGGTTCTCTCTTTTCCTGAATTCCTTCAAGGGAATAGTAAACATTCCACTGATGGAAGCTCGCACAAAGGTGATTTTGCACAGGTACTTGGTTCCGTCCCCACTCTCAGTCATGTTCTCGGACTCCTCCCCACTATGCTTTTAGAGGCTGTAACATCTATGGTACTTATTTCCATTCATGGTGGGAATGTCGTAGGATCAGGGGATTCTGGAATAGGATTTTTGCAATGCTAAGGAAGATTACAGGCCAGGCAATTCCACAAAATCCAGAAATTGCATTACTAAATCTTTATTTAAACTAACTCACTTTATTCTTTTGGGAGCTAAGCTTACGTTAGCAAGGGCCTGGAAAAAACCCTCGGTCTCCTTCAACGCTGCTAAAAGAAAAATTAACTGGTTTATGACCCAGGAAAAGTTCGCTAATATACTCCTTGACACGTCAGTTAAATTCGACAGCGTATGGGACCCCTAGAGGACTTACCTCAAAGTACCCGCGTGACCCATCCACTTCTCCAGCAAGGCAACGCTTCCTTGGTACCCCCCTCTCTTCTCTCTCTCCTCTTTCCTGACTTCCCTCTCTTTTCTCTCCTTGTGCTCCTCTTTTGTTAGTTTCTGTTTTCCTTTATGGTTATTTCTATATGGATGTGACCCCCCCCGGGGTCATCCGGTTCTGAGAATACGTTATCTTGACCATTTTGCTTTTTCTATGAACCATATTCCATTAGCATATTGGCCCCACGACCCTCCATATGATTGAGTTAGTTTTTGTTCAGGTTCACTTCAGACTATATATTTGATTATGGTTTGCTACTCTTCATGTGCTTTTGGTAAGGCCTTCCCTTACTCACTGTGAAACTTGTCTTTTGTATTTTGAAAACTCAATAAACATCTTTCAAACTAAAAATTGCAACTTCAATAAACTCATCATGTCTCTTGTTAAATATCTTGGAATGTCTACTTTTCAAAAAAGGAGTCATTTAAGGATATTAGTACTGTCCTGGCATTTTAGGGCCTCAAGAAATGAGATGGGCTATCAGTATATCGGGATTGATCAATTTTCAAAAATAAATGCCATAGTTTTCAGACTTTATAACTTTCACACAGACTACATAATATATACTGATTTGGGTTATTTTTACCAAAGAAATGTAGCAGAATACCTTGTGTCCTACATTTATAAATAAAGGTTACTTGCAAAAATGTATAACAGAAACTAAGAAAAATGTGTTTTTTTTTTTTCAAACTTTTTGGTATTGTTTTGTCTGTATAGAAAAGAATTTAAAAAAACCCAGTGGTAATTAAATACCTCCAAAAGAAATTATTTTTTATTACAAATAGAATAACAAAAATGTATACTGTATGTTAAGAACTTTTCACCTATACATCAGAACAATACCCCCCCCCCCCCCTTTCCTCTTAATAATGTAAATGCTTCCTGCCAATATGTATTTTCAATTAATGATAATGCTGATTCAAAAGTATATATTGCTCATTGTGTCATTTTATCTATAAATGAAGGAATTGTGTATTTTTTGGAGGCTGTGGTTTGTAACACTTCCTTACTTGAAGATGCTACTAGTGAAGAAACACTTGATGATCCCGAAGCAACAAAGTGTTTCTAGAAAGAGAACTCTGGAGGGAAAAGCTACTTGAACTTTCAATATGATCCTCATCATTTTATTCCATAAAGTATTTTTAAAGTGGTTGTAAACTCTGTTACACCACTTGTACCTACAGGTAAGTCTATAATAAGGCTTACCTGTAGGTACTGTGAATATCTCCTAAACTTGTGCCGGAAACAGTGGCTCCCATGCGCATGCTTGAGTGTGACATCATCGCAACTCTGGCCGCTCACAGCGCTGGATCCCGCGAACCCGGAGTAAACACCTAGGGAAGATGTCAGCCGTCTCAGCGGTGAACAGGCGCTGTTGAGAGGGCTTCATCCTAAGGTAAGTATTTGATAATGTGCTAGTATGCGATGCATACTAGCACATTATGCCATTGCTTTACAGGTTTTTCTTCATTCTTCAGCGGTTTGCATGCCTTTAGGGCACCTCTGGTGTGCCAGGATGTGCTTTGTCATCCTTGCATTTTGAAAAGAGTATTTCTTCTTGCAATATTTGCAAATTGCAGCTTTGCTCTCAGCGAAATTGCACTGTGGAAATGTTTCCAAACTCTAGATGTTGGTCTCACCATTTTACTAAGAGGAGGAAAAGAAAACATTTAATGACTAGACTATAGGGAAACCTTATGCTATTATAGTGGAGAACATTGATAGGAATCATTTAAGGCTGGGTTCACATATGTGCGGCTGTGGTTTTCAGCCTGGGGTCCAGTGTGTTCCTGTTCACTGGTTCAGGTGCAATGTTAACCCTGACTAAAGGTTAGAAAGATAAACTAAACTGTCAGACAAATTTAACCTTTCACTTGTCAGTTAAGGCCTGAGAGGACAGAAACTATCATCTACTGTATCCCAACAATTGCCCAACTGCAGGAGGTACACCATTCACTGCCCTACTGACATCATCCTCTGTCCTACTGATACAGTCCACTGCCCTACTAACACAGTCCACTGCTGTACTGACACCGTCCACTGCCCTAGTGACACCGTCCACTGCCTTACTGACACCGTGCTCTGCCTTGCTGACACAGTCCACTGTCCTACTGACACCATCCTCTGCCCCACTGACACCGTACACTGCCCTCCTGAGTGTACATATTCGCCAGCACATCATGGATCACCGTCCAAAGGCTTCTTTACTGTATAAAGATCATATCACAGAAAAGTGCAACATTTCAGAGTCGCACAGGACCCCTTCGTCAGGCATGTGACCCTTGTGGCATTATCAAATGCCTGAGGAAGGGGTCCTGCGCGGCTCCGAAACATTGCACTTTTCTGCAATGTGGTCTTTCTACAATAAAGAAACTTTTGGACACTGATCCATGGTGTGCTGGCAAATATGTACACTTGCATAATGTTTCCAGGATCCAGCTGGTAATCGCTGCAGCACCCACCCTTGAATGAGCCTTGTTCACCAGGAAGGTGTGTGATTGGAATATAGACAACACTGCCCTACTGACACTGTCCTCTGCCCTACTGGCAGCTTCCATTGCTCTACTGACACCATCCTCTGCCCTACTGACACTTTCCTCTGCCCTACTGACACAGTCAACTGCCCTACTGACAAAGTCCACTTCTCTACTGACACAGTCCACTGCCCTACTGACACAGTCTACTGCTCTACTGACATTGTCCTCTGCCTTACTGACATAGTCCACTGCCCTATTGACACCACTCTCTGCCCTACTGACAGAGTCCACTGCTCTACTGATGCCATCCACTGCCTAATGCCAACCACTTCCCTACTGAAACCGTCCACTGCCCTACTGGCACCGTCCACTGCTCTATGGACGCTGTCCACTGCCCTACTGATACCGTCCTCTGCCCTACTGACACCGTCCACTGCCCTACTGACACCGTCCTCTGCCCTACTGACACCGTCCTCTGCCCTACTGACACCGTCCTCTGCCCTACTGACACCGTCCTCTGCCCTACTGACACCGTCCACTGCTATACTGACACCATCCACTGCCATATTGACACCGTCCTCTGCCCTACTGACACAGTCCACTGCTCTACTGATGCCGTCCACTGCCTGATGCCAAACACTGCCTGATTAGGACCGCCCACTGCCCTGACACGGTCCACTGCTCTACTGACACTGTCCACTGTCCTAGTGACAATGTTCACTGCCCTACTGACTCCAGCCACTGCCCTACTGATGCTAGCCTTTGCCCTACTGACACAATCCACTGCCTTACTGATACCAGCCACTGCCCTACTGACACAGTCCAGCCACTGCCCTACTTACCCCAGCCACTGCTTTACTGTCACCAGCTACTGCCCTACAGACATAAGCCTCTGGCCTACTGGAATAATTTAAGACTTTACATAAAGTCTCAGAAATCTTTATCTTTCATTAAGGTCTTCATGTCATATATAGCTTCAATTCCATGTCATAGATATAGTATTTATTATTGTAAAAGAACATATTCCACACTTCCTTTTTTTTTTTTCATACGCTTTGAAAGCAAACAGAAAAAAAACTTTTTTTCTATATTTTCAGTTTTTTTTCCAGGCCTTCCCATCTATAACTAATTCTGACTATCCTGGAAGCCGACCTAACGAGATGGAAAACGCTGGCACTCTTGGGGTTTGACAGCTGTACTGTTCTCAACATGAACATAATGCCCAGACTTTTGTATTTGCTACAAGCACTGCCTGTCAAGATCCCAAAAACTTATTTTCACTCTGTCTGCTCAGAAATTAGTTGATTCCTGTGGAACGGTAAAATGTCCCGTATTGGTAAAGCCCTCCTGTTGAGACCCAAGCTTCTGGGTGGAGTAGGATTCCCGGATCCTGCCTTGTATTAAATGGCAGTCCACATGACAAGAGTAGTAGACTGGTGTAGGCACGCACCTCAAAAATTATGGGTGTCTTTCGAACAAGAGGGTGCTTCCTTCCCCATCGCAGGTCTTCCCTGGGCAAGTAGGCAGTACTCCCAAACCCTTTACACCCATCCCTTGATCAGTCCTACTCTGTAGGAGATCAACAGATACTACAAACTGGTTGGTAAACATAATTTCCCCTCCCCATTGATGCTTATAAGAGCCCTTTCACACTGGGCCGCCCGAGCGTCAGCGGTAAAACGCCGCTAGTTTAGTGGCGCTTTACTGCTGTTATAGCAGTGCTTTGGCACCGCTATTCAGGTTGCAGCAGGGCACGTTTAACCCCTAAGAAGGGCTTAAAAAGAGGTTAAAAGCACCGGCGCGCCACGCTTCCGAAGCGGTGTGCCGGCACTGTTCATTTATTTCAACAGCAGGGGTGGTAGAGGAGCGATGTATACCCCGCTCCCACACAAACCAAAAATGCTGTTTGCAGGAGTTTGTTTCCTCTCCCACGATCGTGTTGCCCCAGTGTGAAAGGGCACACTAAATTTAATTACGAGGCGCTTTACAGGCGATATTTTTAGCTAAATAACACTTGTAAAGCCCCTCAGTGTGAAAAGGGTCTAATTGGCCTCCCGTACTTTACACTGGGTCTGACAGGCATGGCACTTAAGGTAATGACAGAACAGGGTCCCCTTAGAGCGACTTATGTTTTGTGTTCCAGTGGATGGATCCCTACTTTTGAACTGGTTGCCAGTTCTTGGATTCAATCTCTGGAGGGGTGGGAGGCAATGCAACCTTCCCACTTTCTCCGTTCTCTGCCCAAGCCCTCTCTTTTTCAAAGAAATTACATCCCGCTCGAGGACCCGAGCCCTCTATGAAAGCCTCTCTCTACATCCTATCAGTTCCTAATCGATGTGCATTCCCAGTCTGAGACTCCTAGGCCAAATGGGAAAGAGATTTAAACATTACCTTTATGGACATCCAGAAAGAAACATTGTTTTTTTAGCACATATCACCACTCTGCAACAAATATCCAGAAACCACATGACCTGTTGGTACAAGACTCCTTCTGTTCTAGCCAAAATGTTTCTCCTGAAGATCGACCTGTGCTGGCAATGTGAGTCTCATAGAAGCATGCTTTTTCATTTTCTTGGGAATGCCCTGGGATATGCCCTTTTTGGCAGCAAGTCCTTCAATTACTTCAGAAAGAAAACATACTGTTTTTTTAGCACAAATCACCACTCTGCAACAAATATCCAGAAACCACATGACCTGTTGGTACAAAACTCCTTCTGTTCTAGCCAAAATGTTTCCCCTGAAGATCGACCCTTGCTGGCAATGTGAGTCTCATAGAAGCATGCTTCTGCATTTTCTTGGGAATGCCATGGGATATGCCCTTTTTGGCGGCAAGTCCTTCAATTACTTCACAAATTCACTGACATTTCTTTGAGGACCTGACAGCAGTTCTTTTAAATTTACACCTTAAATTTACGGCAGTTCTTTTAAATTTACAAGAGCCTGTATCCTAAATATGTAGAAAAAGATGACCTCGCCAACTGTGTCCCAATGGATTGCCAGAGTGAATTACATCAAATGCATGGAACTTAAGTGCAGCACTGTTCCCATAGGGCTTGCTAGGGGTTTCCACTTGTCCCACCCTTGCTCCCACTTGCTCTCCACTCAAAGAGCAGTCCAGGATATTTGGGTTTTTGTATTTTATGGAGGAATTAAGTCTTCTTGCTCTCACTAGCAGCAGACTTGATGCACTACGTTATCTTCATGACACTCGTCCACTGACTCTTCTAGCTGAAGGCCCTCACTTGACAGGCAGCCGCTCCCTCCCTCCTGGACTCCGTTTCCCGACTCAACTAACTGAGCACATGTACCCTGGGCTTTTATACAGTATCCCAACATGCAATGCACCACTTTTCCTGGATGGAAAGACCAAAAACTATACACTCTTCTAGCACCTACCTAGGAGGGTGCTACATCAGGAACATAAGACATGGCTTCACAGTGACCTGTTTTGCTTCTTCGATGAATACCTTTAAATTGCATAGGTATATACCTATCGTTCTTTTCCTATTTACTCTCTCCAGCATTCCTCCTTCTCTCCTGTTTCCCTCCCCCTTCCCTTTTTTTCTTCTTCTTTCCCTTCTCTTTCTTCTCCCTGTCTTCCCTCTTAACCTTCTGCCCCAAAAAAATGTTTCTTTTAAAAAAGTGGTATGCATCGATGATGTTAGGGTGATCGATAAGAGAATGATATCTACTGACACTATGATAGAAGGTCTATAATAGGTTGGATGTAAATGTACTCATAAAATATGAGATGTTTCACCTATGTTAAGATGAATGCACTGGTACGGCATCCAGAAGGCTTGTTTCCCTTCTCCTGCACCTATCTGACATGACAACTTCTAAACATTTTGCAATGTTTTTGTGTATTTCTAGGCTGTTTCTCTTTTTTTTTTTGTCATGTAAAGTGGTCATGAACTCGCGCTAATGTTTACTATGAAACAACGACTAACTAACTTAACTGCCCATTAGTATATAGTTCAGTCTTTCCTCTGTTATGCTGATGCAAACCTTAAAAACAACAAATGGGTTGCAATAGTTAATAATAGGGGTTGCTATAGGTAACAGCATGGGTTGATATGGGTAATGCCACAGGTTGCTAGAAGTAATGGCATGGGTTGCTATGGAAAATGGTCCTTGATTTCATCTATAATTCATGTGGGTATTCATGGATTCACCATGCTTCGTGGTCTAACAATGTTTTATGTAAGTTGCCACCCCTAACAAGTTTTGTGTCATATTGTCTCCATGCAGTTATAAGATTCCCAATGCACGCGTTCCTGCTTTTTAAGATAGGCTTACTTGTAGTGTGGGTGCTGAAGTGACCAAAGGCTGGAACCACATGTCATAGAAGCAGGTAGTGTCACTAGCACACCAGGATCTTCAAACGAGTCCAATCGTTAATGAATGATCACATCGTTACAACAAAAAGCAACGTTTCGAAGCCGCGCAGGACCCCTTCATCAGGCATGTGACGTCACATGCCTAATGAAGGGATCCTGCGCGGCTCCGGAACGTTGATTTTTGTTGTAACGATGTGATCATTCATTAAAGGTTGGACTCGTTTGAAGATCCTGGTGTGCTGGTGACACTACCTGCTGCTTATATTGTCTCCATGAACATTTCTGAAATGCCGGGACACAGAGGATAATTGTTTTACATTCAAATTAGTTGTAGCCATACAATGCTCTCCTGCTCTAGTTCTAATGGCATGACTAGTACAGCCTAAATACTGTATTGAACATCTTGTACAAAGAATGGTATACGCTACATTATGTGTGCCACAAAAGAAATAATCCCTAAGCTGGAAAGTCTCTTCAGTATCTAGTAAATGTGTTTCTGTCTTTTTATATGTAACTTACATTATTTAGAAATATTAATCCCACATCTATAGGAGCCTGTATGTGAGAGCCATGTCTTATTACTACTGAAATCAGATGAAAAAATACTAGGAGTTAACATAGAACCTAATGTAGGGGCCCTATGGCTGGACAAATGATACCCTTTTTGTAAGATCTCACACTATGAAATGTCCGAATAGAGGATAGGTAGATTCTTTTTTACATTATTCACTATCTCCTTATATTCTAAAGCAGGGGTCTCCAAACTGCAGCCTGGGGTCCAGATGTGGCTCTGTGCTAGCCTTTATCTGGCCCATGGGGCACTATTCCTCCCAATGATGGGGCACTATTACTCCAACTAATACCAATGATAGGGCACTACTCCTTCCACTGACACCAATAATGGAGCACTATTCCTCCAACTGACACCACTGATGTTGCATTATTCCTCTCACCGACACCATAGATGGGGCACTACTCTTTCCACTGATACCTATAATGGTGTACTATTCCTCCCACTGATACCAGTGATGGGGCACTTCCCCTCCTCCTGCTGACCACCAACCCTGCAGTCATGTTTATTCTCACTGATGCTGGGCACGGAGCATTTTCTACCCCACTGGCCACAATCCGGCCCCCTAAATTCTGAAGGACAGTAAACTGGCCCTTTGTTTGAAAAGTTTGGAGACCTTTGCTCTAAAGATATAACAAGACACCCCATGTCTGACATGTTTGGAATGTCTCCTACTACTATGTAGGGAAACAGATGACTCCTCCAAAAGGGAGTCAAGTGAGCGGCCAAGCAATCTGTGAACCTCTAGAAATCAAGGCTTCTAGAGCCTGATGTTCCTCTAGTTTGTTAGTAATGATGGTACACTCTTTCATAAATGTCTGATCTGATGAGCAGTTGTGCCTGGTTCTCAATGCACATGCGTTTATGTGCGCTCAGTGCATGCATTGCGGTGTTAATGAAGCCATACTGAAAGAGGTAAAGCATTTTTTCACTTTTTAAAGTGAAATTTCACTTAATTTAGTTGAGACTAAGAAAAGCAAAGAATATTCAATCAGCAGGAAAATAGAAAACTTGATTTGATAACTGAAGTCAGCACAGCTTCACCTCATTCACTTACAGTAGCTAAGTGAGAAGTGAACATGCTCGTCTTCTTTTATAAATCCACTCTAGCTATGTACTTATTTAAAACACACTACAAAAATATCTCTCTATACTACAAATATCTGCACCACTAAACATTACTGATGGTTGACAATTCCTAGGACTGATTCTTGGGGGGTTCAGAAAACATGCACAAAAGAGCACATTAATATTCACAAAGCCATGGCCACATTTGGGTCAATGACATCAGCCAGCATCTTTAGCCCATTTGTTTACATTCAACTGTCAGCTGGAAAATCTCCTGGCTGGCATCTAAATGTGACCAGGGATGCCACTGGCATCTAAGTACTCATTGAGTCTTGCCATTCATGATAACTTCCCAGTAAGGGAAGGTGGGTTTAGAAAGTGGGCAAACAGGCCATTCAAATTTGGCCATTTGGTGAACAGTGAACAGTCAAAGTTCACTGCAAACTGGAACCCCATTTCTAGTGAGCCTGAATCATAGTGGTTTACCAATCTCTTATTTTGTGTACACAAATTTAGAAAAGTTTCCTTGGGTATGGGGACCAGAGAAACATAGCTAGCTGGACAAAGAATCCAGACCAAAATATTTTGAAACAGAACGTGAAGCATCAGTCATCTCCTGTTGATGTAACATGATGTTTTTGCAAGCTCTACATAGAAATCTATAGTCTTTGGACATACTTTGGACTAAAACTGCAGCACTCAGAATCTGTTGCAGCTGTGCATGAAAGCCAATCAGCTTCTAACTTCAGCTTGTTCAATTAAGCTTTGACCATAAAACCTGAAAGCTGGTTCCTATGCACACACAACAAATGCGTTGTCTGCTTTGTTTACTAATTATTGTGTCCAAACAACTTGGCAGTCACTCTGGTGAGTATAAATTTCTTTGGCCACAATGCTTAGCTTTCCAGTGCATCAATTTTAATTCAGCATGTTGAGTTTGACAGGCAAAACCACCTGTCAAACTCATTTATTAAAGTCAATTGGAGTGTGCCGCAACCACAAGTGAACTACTTGGTGGCAGAGTATTTTAACGTAACCACCCCCCCAGCTTTAAAAACAAAAAAGCTGAAAAAGCCGGCATTTAGGAGGTGGCAGTATCATCTCCTGAAGCCTGCAAACCACTTCTAAAAAGCGATTCACCACAATTCACTTTCAGAGAGATGGTAGGGACTGACGCTTGTTTGAAAGAGGTCTTAGTGGTGGAATTAGACATGCACATCAACTTTAATGGCATCCCAGTGTAGCACTCTCTAGTTAGGTAGGTGCTAGAGGTTAGGTTTTCTGTAGAGTAGGAAAATTTAGGCAGCCCTAGCTGGCAGTTAGGCCTTTTTGTTTTCATTCTGGACTGGGAGTGGCTCAGGGTAGGGCTGGGTGACTCACAGGTGTTGTCATCAGGACCTCCCACTTCTTTCCAGAAGCTTCTGGTGTTTCCTGGAAAGAGAGATGGAGAGGGGAGGTGTAGCCACATGGGGTGATTTGAGGAGCCCTGACCAATCCCCTACCTGGATTGGCAGGGGACAGGCCTCCTTAAATATTGAGGGTCAGCCCATCTTGGGATGAGTTGTTGGGTGGAAGAGATGGAGTGAGAGAGTGATGAGGCTGTCGGGACCTATAAGGAGCTCCCCAATCTGAGGGGGGGGGGTGACCTTGGGCCTGGGCTCGGGTGCAGTCGAGACCACTTTCAGGAATGCATGAAAAGGTCCAGGACAGAGCACAAGAGCAAGGAGAGGACAGCGAGAGAGTGCACTGCCGAGAGACTCCAGGTAGGACAACTGGTCGCAGCCAGGAGGACTGGTGAGTGAGGCACAGGCAGGAGGACAGAGAAGGCACGCCTATGGGGACTGGGAGTTTGCAGTCAAAGATGGGTGCAGAACCAGAAGAGTGGACTGTGGAAAAAGGGCAGTGGAAAGGGGCAGCTGCAGCCAGGGGGGGCTGACAGGACCTGAAAAGGGCTTACTGGGATCAGTAGCCATGTTGAGGATAGCTAGCACTGGAACTATTAGGGTCCCTGACTGCAAAGGGCAAATTCACTGAGGCCTGCAGCAAGTAAAGTGCTGGAGGAGTAATGGTCTGCAGCAAGTGTAGTGCTGGAGGAGTGAAGGAAAAGAGGTCTGAAGCAAGAGTTGTGCTGGAGAGAAGACTGAAGTGTATATAGTAGTCCCAAGCAAGTTATACCAAATCTTACTGGGCATCCCATATTCCCCTTTTCCCATCCAAGTTCAATCCCCACAAAAAAAAACAGTATGGACTGTTCTATGTCTCGGAGTGTCTGAGAGATAAATGTCGGGCTGGGCAGGGTTACAAGTGAACCACAATATTCAGCAGCCCCTGCGGGGGTACCGCTACATTTGGGGCATCATCCGGGATCACCTGTTCATGGTTAACCACTTAAGGACCAAGCCTTTGTTTTGAGATTCGGTGTTTACAAGTTGAATCTTTTTTTTTTGCTAGAAAATTACTTAAAGCCCCCAAACATAATTTTTTTTTTCTAACACCCTAAAGAATAAAATGGCGTTCATTGCAATACGAGTTAAAAAAATAAGACAACAGTAAAGTCAGCTCAATCTTTTTCTATATTGTGAAAGATAATGTTACGCCGAGTAAATTGATACCCAACATGTCATGCTTCAAAATTGCGCCCACTCATGGAATGGCGACAAACTTTGGCACTTTAAAATCTCCATCGGTGAAGTTTACATGTTACCAGTTTTGAGTTACAGATGAGGTCTAGTGCTTGAATTATTGCTCTCACTCTAATGATCATGGCGATACCTCACATGTGTGGTTTTAACACCGTTTTCATATGCGGGGGGACTTACATATGTTCACTTCTGCGTGCGAGCTTGGCGGGATGGGACGATTTACATTTTTTTTTCTTATTTATTTTACTTTTTATTTTTTGTTTTTACCCTATCCATTTTAAAAAAAAATTGGGTCACTTTTATTCCTATTACAAGGAATGTAAACATTCCTTGTAATAGAAAAAAAGCATGACAGGACCTCTTAAATGTGAGATCTGGGGTCAAAAAGACCTCAGATCTCACATTTACACTAAAATGCAATAAAAAAAATGTAATTTAAAAAAAAATGGAAAATTTTTTTTCCCCTTTAAGAGCATTGGGTGGAAGTGATGTTTGACGTTGCTTCCGCCCTTCAATGCCATGGAGCCGAGCGGGCACCATCTTGCCCTCACTTGGCATCCAGATAGTGAGGGGAGCGGACCCGATCGTCTCCACCGCTAACGACGGATCCAGTAAGCGACGGAGATGACTGGAAAGTGGCGGAAGGGGGGCTCCTCTCCAGCCACCTATAAAAGTGATCTTGCAGCGAATCCGCCACAGAGACCACTTTTATCTGAAAGCGGACCACCCACTGTAAAAACTGATACCGGGGTTATGGGAGCTGTTTTCTACCGCAACAACGGTATTCCACAGCAAAGTACTACCGTATAATGACAGCAGGCGGTCCATAAGTGGTTAACTGTGCCAGCCATTGCCCCTAGCAACTGAAGTTGATCGAGCCGGGGAACTGGGCTTTTTTCCACCACCAGTTGAGGAATTAAACTTTGGGGAAGGACTTATGTGCTCTGCCTGCTATTCAGTACTACAGTAACAAGTGCCATTGTCCATAGCAACCAGCGGGAGCTGCCTTCAAGTTCAACTTTCTTGCTGCTTGCTCACCCAGTTTCTTCAACCGCAGCTGGAATGGACACTTGTGCTAAAAACCTGCAACTCAGGAACTGTTTTACCATGTGCTGTCACCCATGGAAACCATGGCGGGCGATCGTGCCCATGGATTACAAATACATCCAGCGATCTGCTAATGCTGGATGTCTTGAGTTGGATTACAAACATGTCCAGCAATCTGCTAATTCTGGGCATCTTGAACTTTTGCTTCAAAATCCTGCTTTGAACAGTAAAGTGTGCCTGGAAGTGTCTACTGTTGCCCGGGGTGATCAGGGTAAGCCTTCGGGTGGAATTGTGCTAAAAGTGTTCCCTTCAGTGAGGTATGGGTTACAAACTTTAATGTTGCTACCGGCAACCACCTGAGAAGTCAGTGGTCATCTGCTTCTAGTTGCTTGAGCACAGTCGGTGCCAAGCAACATGCCTGGACAAGTCCTGCTAGTTACAGTGGGCCTGCAAACTTCAGTTCCTCTAATAAGGGGTCACAGCAGCACGTCCAGGGAAGAGCCTAACTATCAGTTCTGCAGACGCCAGTCTGTCTGGAAGCAAGGGGGCGGTGCCACACCTTGGAGGAGACTCAGCATTCCATGCTAGCAGCAGACACCACAAGGCAGAGAAGCAAGATGCCGGAGAGTGGTCGCATACTCCCAGCACTGACCTGGTTGCCTGAATTGCAAGAGGGGACACTGGTCAAAACCAGTGTCAGGTTGGAGCATCGTGGGGGATTTGCCCTCGGGATGATCGAGAGGATGGAGAGGCTGTGCCTGTTGTGTCCAGAGTACCAGATACTGACCACGGTGGTCAGTGCCTGGATCTGGTGCGGTCATTGTGGTGAACCACTCACCCAGCTTGCATCCAGCAAGCAGGAACCACAATACTACCATGTGGACCTGCATTCAGGACTTTGTAAAGTACAGCCACGGGCATCCCAGAAGGCCAGAATGGGCCTGGAGTCATCTCCGAAAGGTGGAGCGGAGTCTGAGCCTGGTAATTCCCCCGTCAACATCAGCGACATGAGGAGAGGATTCTGCCATGGCCTGCGGCCTGGTAGGGGACCTGGTAACTGTAAATACTGCCCAGCAGGAATCAGATGAAGTCCCTGAAATGCTGCCCGCTTCTGTGTCAGTAGCCATCCCTCTCTCGAAAGAGCCAGTGTTGGAGGGTGCACCCCCAGGTGAGCCAGAGGAGGAAGGCAAGGACAGAGCCATAGATTGGGGTTCTCTCAGACTGCAAGCTGATTTTGGGTCCCTGGAGAGGTTAGCAGAATGGTCATCTCCTAATAGCAGCTCGGAGGAGGACAGGAGATTCCCAGGTCCTGGAAGTTCTGTCCGAGGAGAAGAGCAAGAGTCTGTTAGGAGGCCCAGAGACACAGCAGGAACCCCCACAGTCACAGACAACTTTTTTTCGGAAGACCTTCCACCACCCGGACCAGAGCAGCTGAATACAGGCAGTGGGTGCAGAGGTCCCCTGATGCCTGTGTCCTGCCCACAAAAGGAAAAGCAAGGGAGCTGCCCTGATTTTCACAGCTGCAGTGGGAAGTTCAGTGAAGAGTTGCGCTGGAGTGGGGTCTGGACTTTCCCTATGTCCCTCCTGAAACCATGGACATCATTGAGAACTCACGGGGAGAGTGGGAGGATGACCAGGTTTGGGAGTGCCTACACGCCTCTAAGCTGCTGTGGGTGCCAGAGTGTGGGGAGGTCTATCTACAAGAACAGAGTGACGGTTGCCAAGGTGGGACGGCCTATGAAGAGTCACTCTATCTCCATTAGGGAGGAAGGGGGTGGCAGGAAGAGATTGCCCGACCCGTACTTTTATGCTTGAGAGGACTGTTGGAGGTACAGCCATCATAAAAGTGGGCACATGGACTGCTGGAGAGTTGCAGAGCTAATGTGTTTCCTTTCCCTGTCTTTGCAGGAGCAGACCCTCTTGTGCCCAATGGATGGACCCTTTCCTATTGCAAGGACACTTCGCTTGAGGTCTGTTCCTTGAACTAACTCCTTAAGGAGCCTGTTTGTTCAAGGAGGGGCCCCTCCCATCAAGAACTCTGAATGAGCTGTTGAAATGTTGCTTCTTTATGCTGTGTCTCTTCTCCCTTTAATCTTCTGTCAGCAGGCTATAACCCCCTCCTGACAGAACTACAGATGAAAATGTATTTTGAAGTGACCCGTGTGTTTTTTTGCGGTTATTGTTTCTGTCAGCAGGTTTATAACCCCCTCCTGACAAACTTTGTAAAGTGTACAGATAGCTGGCAGAATAAGATGCTTGTGTTGTTTTCAGAGGACTCCTTCAGATGGGATGGCTGTCTATCTATCTCTGGCTGGAACCATGGATCCTGTGGATGGAGGGTTTCCCTTAAGAGGCAGATTCTCTGGTCCATTGTATTTGAATAATTGTTTAGTGTTAGGGATGTTGTAGTTCTTTGTTATTGGCGTTTTTTTGTGTGCCCAGTGAAGTTTTATGTAAAAGTAGACATCAAGACAGTCCTCCCCCAATATCGGACGACTGTCTTCTAATTTCCCTCTTCTCTGTGTCGTATTTCTTCGTTGTAAAGTTGTCGAGTAAGTCTCAAGAACTACCCTCCCCGGGGAGGAACTTGTTTGTCCGAGGAATTCCTCAATCAAGTTCCTTGTCTGGAGTTCGCTTCACAGGAACGTTAT
>BLSH010501138.1:1340569-1363704 GCA_018402905.1 Glandirana rugosa | reverse complement strand
GAAGAAGGTAGAGCAGTCCAAACGGTCGGGAGCTGCAGCGTCTGATGTGTATATACCTAAACTGTGGTACTATACCAGCCTGCAATTCCTACAGGGTGGATCTGAGGCTATGCCATCCCTCTCCACCCTTCCCTCAATATCAGGGGAGGACGTGTCTCCTAGTAGACATGAGGAGGAGGAGGAGGCCGTCATCACCCAGGTATAGTGTTGGGGAACATATTGTAAAGATACAATCCAATGATAAGAACTAAACATTATTGGCCAAACATTGGAGTCTTAACACATTTGTTTCGAGATCCAAACACAGTTGTGGCCTAAAGTCATTAAATGTATAAATCCAAATGCTGGTGCCAGAATGCTAGTGTTTGTCATTTCTAATTATTCAATAAGCAACAGTAATGAAATGTAAATTTGTTGGGATTCATCACCCACACAAACAATCATATTCTAATAATGTCACTTTTTTATACTCAGGAAAGTGTCACCGAGACGGTGACTGAGGAGGAGGCAGCTGGGCCATCACAGCCCTGTGTGTCCAGAATTCCTCCCCTGGAGGTTGGGAGGAGAAGAAAGAGGAGGGCCCAGGACGCCGATGAGGCTGCAGCCCAGCTCTTTAGGGATGCAAGCCAGGTCCTCCAACGAGACCCAGATGAGGCATTTGGGACACTTGTGGCAACCAAGATTCGCAACATGTCGGACGACCAAAAGCAGATGGCTGAACAGCTGATGCTGGACGTGCTTGTTAAGGGGGTGAGGGGCCAAATTAAGCCCACAACACGGCTTGTGGATGATGAGCCAACACCACCTCCACCTCCTGCCCCATCACATCCACATCCACTGCCACAGCAGCATCCTGCCCAGTGGCAGTACTATCCCCAAGGCCCCCAACAACCCTGGTCTGGGGATTACGGCCAGTACCCCCATTGAGGGTTTTTTTTTCTTTTGTTTTTTTTTTGTATTTGTTTATTTTATTTTAATTTTATACATATTTTTGTTCTACTTTATACATTTGCTTTCTGTTATATTTTGTTTCCAGAAAAATTCAGAGGATTATTTGATTTGTATTCTTTATGATTTAAAAATAAAGAATATTTAACCACTTGCCGACCGTCAACCGCAGGTTGACGGCGACAAGGTGGTTCGTTATCGCAAATCGCCGTCATACGACGGCGGCTGCGATAACGCGCACTGTGAGCGTGCGCGCGCCGCCGGAGGCGCGCCCGTGTGCTCACTGTGTTCGGGGAGGGCCAGGGAGCGGGTGCGGCGGCTTCAATTGCCGCCGGCTACCCGCGATGGCCCCCGGAGTGAAGGAATGGAGGTCCGTGTATGTAAACACGGACCTCCATTCTGTGAAGGGGGAAGGGCTGTGATCACAGCCTTCCTGTATACGGAGGCTGTGACCACTTCCCTTCCCCAGCTAGGGCAGTCCCCCCACAGTTAGAACACGCCCAGGGAACATAGTTAACCCTTAGAGCGCCCCCTGCAGGTTAACCCCTTCACTGCCAATGGCATTTACACAGTAATCAGTGCATTTTTATAGCACTGATCGCTGTATAAATGCCAATGGTCCCAAAAAAAGTGTCAAAATGGTCCGACATGTCCGCTGAAATATCGCAGTACCGCTAAAACTCGCAGATCGCCGCCATTACTAGTAAAAAATAAAAAAAATAAAAACCCCAAAAATGAATTCTCATCATCCGTAAACGCGACCACTTTTGTGAAAACCAATAAATCAATAAACACTGATTGCGATTTTTTTATCGCAAATATGAGGAAGAATATAAATTGGCCAAAAACGGTGAAAAAAACTTTTTTTTTTTTTTGGATTTGTATTTTAGCAAAAAGTAAGAAATTTGTTTTTTTTTTTTTGCAAAATTGTCGCTCTTCTTTTGTTTATAGCGGCGATCAGAAATGACGCAGAGGTGATCAAATACCACCAAAAGAAAGCTCTGTTTGTGGGAAAAAAAGGACGCAAATTTCGTATGGGTACAACGTCGCACGACTGTGCAATTTTCAGTTAAAGCAACGCAGCGCCGAACCGCAAAAGGGACTCCGGTCCTAAAGCTGGAAATCCTTCCGGGGCTGAAGTGGTTAAAATAACAATACTTGCCTAAGTTTATTAAAGAAAAGGCCAGGTTTGAAGTAGGCAGTTACATTAAAAAGAAAAGTTACAACAAATAGCAACGGACCACAAACACGTTCAATTCAAGGAATTCTCATATTTCAGAGCTTATAATATTGTGGAAATGGTAAATAGAAGAAAAGAGATTGTAAATAATGCAAATTCTATTAATATCACTACAGAACAACTGTCTTTTATGACATTTGTATCATGTGTATCACTAGCAATGTGCATCTTCATTATTATCCCACTGAAAAAGATGCTAATGTGCGCCGCATTTCACTATTTGAATTTAATTGGCAATAGACCAACGAATATGCATTTGGGAAACAGAAGCCTAGTTTTACACGAACGGACACTTCCGCCCGTTACGGCCTTGGCGCATGCGTGTTTAGCACTATACAACTTGTTGTACCCAACTGCTCTACACACGATACAACGATCGTATGCGAGCTTGTTGGTACGACCAAGTTTTGTAGTCTGCACATACAACTCCCATGTACGACCGTCGTATGTTCAACTGTTGAAAGAGCGCCCACAAACGATCGATTCCACATGCAACGGTCGTGAGTACGACGTGTTGAATGCGATCGTCATCCCGTGTGTATGAGGCATTAGTGTCTCAAGAAATAAGATAGGCTGTCAGTACATCAGGTGTGATCGATTTTCAGTGATTGGCACCATAGCTTGTAGACTCTATAACTTACACAAAGACCAAATAATATACACTGATTTGGGTTATTTTTAGCAAAGATATATAGCACTATACATTTTGGCCAAAATTTATGAAGAAAAATTACTAATTTGCAAAATTTTATAACAGAAACTAAGAAAATTTTTTTTTTTTTTTACAGAATTTTCATTCATAGCGCAAAAAAATAAAAAACCCAGCGGTGATTAAATACCACCAAAAGAAACCTCTATTTGTGTGAAAATAAGGACAAAAATTTCATATAGGTATAGTGTTGCAAGACCGAGTAATTGTCATTCAAAATGTGAGAGCGCTGAAAGCTGAAAATTGGTTTGGTTAGGAAGGGTGTTTAAAATGGTTGTAAAGTCTTCTGGTTTTGCACCTTAATGCATTTTATGCATTAAGGTGAAAAACCCTTTAAGTGCAGCAGCCCCCCCAGAGCTCCCCTTTACTTACATGAGCCCAAACCGATCCAGCACCGAGGACGAGCCTTGTCCCTCTAGCTGCCGGCTCCGGTCCCCATTGGATGGATTGATAGCAGGGGAGTTATTGGCTCCCGCTGTTGTCAATAAAGTCCAGTGACGTGGGAGCCCGGGGGGGCGCTGTATGTGTGAATACACGCAACAGCAGGACTCGGGAGCGCGCCCGCACGGGTGACAATCAGGGACAGAGCAACCCTGGCGGGTCACTCGATGCAGAGGTGGAGCCAAGATCGCCGCCGAGGGACCCCAGAAGAGGAGGATCAGGGCCACTCTGTGCAAAACCACTGCACAGAGGAGGTGAGTATAACATGTTTGTTATTTTAAAAAAAACAGGAAACTTTACAATCACTTTAAGTGCCCAGTGGGTAAGTGGTTAAAGCCTACATTTACTTAAAAAATAAAAAAAAATCACAAAGCACATTACTTACCACCAGTGAGATGTGTCACTTGTGCTGCTGTGTCCTTGTTTAGCAATAATCTTCCTCCTCCGATGAATTGGAGGTTGGCAGACAGATTGACAGATTAATCAAAAAATGACTCAATAAGAAAATGAATGCAGCCATAACATTGTAGGACTAGTAAGCTGCAATATATTGCATTTCTTTCTTTTGAGATTAATAACACGTTAACTACCTTTATTTTAGTGAACCTGCCCTCACTTCCTTGTTCCTCGCCTAGGTGAGGGTAACATGTGCTTAACCTTGCTGCCTCACACATCCCAGTAGGCAGTGTTCTGGTGAGTATCACACAAGCATTACAAGATTCCACACATGTGCAGATATGCTTGGGGTTTCTTACTATTACTTTGGACCTGACTGAACCCACAGCTTGTCTGTGATTGTGCAGAATAGCCATATGGCCTTGGGTCCCCGTACGCTTTGGGCGTTTAGGTGCAGGTGGAGGGCACAGGCCCTTAAGCCCCTCTGCCAGCAGTCTGTGAAACGCCATTGGAGACTGAAAGCTGCTGGGGCTGGATGGTGCACCTACCGGTACTAATGTTTAGGGCAGTATGCATCCAAAGAAGAGTGAGAGAAGTTTGCATGCCAAGAATTCGTCCCTGGGCACACAAAATCTTTATTTAGTACACAGCGCCACAAAGATCCCTCTGGATAGGCACTGCCAATCTAATCAATATGAGAAATGCAGCTAGCCCAACCTCAAAAAAACTTGTTCTTTTGAGGTATGATGTAAAAGGTCAGCACGGAAAGGCAGCACAAATCTTCTACACTTCTAGTGCAATAAATATTCTTAAACAATGTGCAAAAAAAAACAAAATTCTGTGCACCAATTTAAATAAATGACTTAATAAATTGTATGTACCACTAGTGTGTAATCCATACCTGGTGAGATGAACCTGTAAACAATATCACAATTCTGCAAGAACGCAAATCCCTCTCAGTCTGCGGAATTGTATATCAGCTCTGGCTTGCAACGGGATCCCACAAGCACAATCGTGGATGGCGTGTTCGTCAGCAGGCCAAAGTTCAGCAGGCCATAAGTATCGCTAGGTACACCATCCAGCCCCAGCGGCTTTCAGCCTCTCATAGAGTTTAGATGCTGGCAATGGAGCTGGATGATGCCCCTCTGCCATCCACCCACACCTAAATGCCAGAGCAGGCAGAGTACCTTATACTTAGGGGGGCTCTAAACTTACATCACTCTATCCAAAATTAAAACAGAAATGTTGGCTAAGCTTCCTTTTTATTAATACATTTTGCTACTCCTGATTGTGTAAATAAACTAACGGTGATAGTGACTGACAGATATTAAAGTATATTTAAACTCAAAAACAAGAATTTAATATGATGCAGATTACCGGTCTTTGGATGCGGTGAATGCATTCGTTTTCTTTTTTGCAGGCGAAGAACATTTTTAGCAAGTAAAGAAAATATCTGTTGATTTTACCAGAAATGTAATGTTCTTGTCACTTCCTGTGGACCGAACTGAAATCTCAAACAATGTTATTTCTCTTTTGTCCAGCCTGTGTGACAACCACGGCTCCCTTCATAGATTTAATTAGTGATGACCTAATGTTTGGTCCGAAGTAGAGATGGGCCAAACACCCCCCTTTTTGGTTTGCAGCAGAATTCCCGAGTAGGAGAAAAGTTCTAACCAGAACAGCGAACCCCATTGAAGTCTATGGGAGTCAAACAGGAAAAATCAAAAGTGTAGTTTTGAAGGTTTATATGCAAGTAATTGGCCATAAATGGGGTATGGGGGTCCGGGTACTGCCCTGTGGGACATGTTTTTTCAGGAGCAGTAATTTTAATGATGCTTAAAGTGAAACAATAAAAATTTAAAATTCCTGTAAATATAGTGCCTGGGGGGTCTCCTTAGTCTGCCTGTAAAATGGCATCTGTAGCATGCATAGAACATGCTGCAGCAAAAATTACATTTCTAAGGAAAAAGAAACAAGTCAAATTACATTTTAATTGACTCGCGTTTGCAATTGCTGGCACCTGGCTATTGAAAAAAAGAAAAAAACGCCAAAATTAAAAAAAAAAAAAAAAAAAAAAAAAAGTGCCCCCGTCCCCCCCAACATGCCACAAAAATGGACTAAAATAAAAAACCCAGACAGAGCTACAATTCATAACATATATAGATTAACTGAATTCGAGCATCAATATTCAATTTTGTTGAGATGACCTCGCCCCAAAACGACACGACTTAGAGACTTCCAACCATGGTTGCCATATTTTATTGAATTTCTTATGGCTTGCTCTACTCTTGTATATTAATTTAAACTTAGGCAGATCCCTATTTACCATACAGTAAAACTGTTGAACTGTAGGTGGATTTGCTTCTTTCTGGCGCAACAAGATTACTTTTTGTGCATAGAGCAATAACATACGTAATAGAATTTGAGCATGAGTCCTAGGAACAAAGTCATTTAAAATACCTAAAAGTCCGACTTCCAGGGTCTGCGGTATTGGAAAATTAATCTTTTACTCAAAGAAAGAGATTAAATCACACCAGAAGATTGTCAGTCCTGGGCAATTCCAAAACATATGAAAACTATCCGCGCCAGCGAGTCCACAGCAATATAGCGGCAGACCCCAATCCCATACGAGCCAATTTGGCCGGTGTATAATGAAGATGATGAATACAATACAAAAATTGGTCTGCTGTACTAATGATATCCTGAAAAAACACATCTGTTCAATCATACACATATAGTTGTGCTCATGAGTTTACATACCCTGGCAGAATTTATGATTTCTTTGCCATTTTTCAGAGACTATGAATGAGAACACAAAAATATTTCTTTCACTCATGGTTAGTGTTTGGCTGAAGCCATTTATTATCAATCAACTGTGTTTACTCTTTTTAAATCATAATGACAACAGAAACTACCCAAATGACCCTGATCAAAAGTTTACATACCCCAGTTCTTAATACCGTGAATTGCCCCCTTTAACCTCAATCACAGCTTGAAATCTTTTGTGGTATTTGTGGATGAGGCTCTTTATCTTCTCAGATGGTAAAGCTGCCAATTTCTCTTGGCAAAATGCCTCCAGTTCCTGGAAATTCTTGGGCTGTCTTGCATGAACTGCACGTTTGAGATCTCCCCCGAGTGGCTCAATGATATTGAGGTCAGGAGACTGAGATGGACACTCCAGAACCTCCAATTTATTCTGCTGTAGCCAATGACAGGTCAACTTGTCCTTGTGTATTGAAACACTGTCATGTTGGAATGTCCAAGTACATCCCACGCGCAGCTTCCTGGCTGATGAATGCAAATGTTCCTCCAGTATTTTTTGATAACATACTGCATTCATCTTGCCATCAATTTTGACCAAATTTCCTGTGCCTTTGTAGCTCACACATCCCCAAAACATCAGCGATCCACCTCTGTGTTTCACAGGCCTTGTTGACTCCTCTCCAAATGTAGAGTTTATGGTTGTGACCAAAAAGCTCAATTTTAGTCTCATCACTCCAAATGACTATGTGCCAGAAGGTTTGAGGCTTGTCTCGGTGCTGTCTGGCGAATTGTAAGGGGGATACTTTGTGGCATTTGCGTAGTAATGGCTTTCTCCTAGCGACTCAACCATGCAGCCCATCTTTCTTCAAGTGCCTCCTTATTGTTCACCTTGAAACAGCCACACCACATGTTTTCAGAGAGTCATAAAGTTATTTGTGTTTTTTTTGCATCCCAAACAATTTTCCTGGCAGTTGCGGCTGAAATTCTAGTTGGTCTACCTGACCGTGGTTTCGTTTTAGCAGAACCCCTCATTTTCCACTTCTTGATTAGAGTTTGAACACTGCTGATTGGCATTCTCTATTCCTTGGATATCTTTTTATATCCCTTTCCTGTTTTATACAGTTCAACTATCTTTTCCTGCAGATCCTTTGACAATTCTTTTGCTTTCCTCATGACTCAGAATCCAGAAACGTCAGGGCAGCACTGGATGAAAGATGCAAGGGTATGTTAGGCGTCCAGAAACTCATTGACCTTTTATACACACACACTAATTACAAGGAGATCACAGATGAGGATGGTTACCTTTAATAGCCATTCAAACTGCTTTGTGTCAATTTGTGTGCATGTTATCAGGCCAAAATTACCAGGGTATGTAAACTTTTGATCAGGGTCATTTGGGTAGTTTCTGCTGACATTATGATTTAAAAAGAGTAAACACAGTTAATTGATAATAAATGGCTTCATCCAAACACTAACCATGAGTGAAAGAAATGTTTTTGTGTTCTCATTCATATTTTCTGAAATATGGCCAAGAAATCATAAATTCTGCCAGGGTATGTAAACTTATAAGCACAACTGTAAGTGAGCTGAGATGCAATAAAATAGTTTCGTAAATTTGGGCATGCCAGGTCTCCATCCGATTTAGGCGCCTGCAGTGAGGACCTAGCAATCCGTGGATGAACCCCATTCTAAAGGAAAGAGGACAGGTTAGACTCAATAGATTGAAATAACTTTTTGGGTAAAAAAACTGGTTCTGCTCTAAAACAATACAAAATGTTGGTAGGAAAATCATCTTAAAAATATTAATATGGCCAATTAAGTTCAGTGGTATGGTTGACCAAGTATAAAGTTTAGCAACCATCTGCGTAACTATAGGAGTAACATTTAAGGCCTCATATTGAGATGTGTCATTATGAATTTGGATGCTGACATATTTAAATGACTGGGCTTTTTTCAATTTAGATAGATTCAAGTAATCAGAGGTCAAAGAGGGACCAATGGGGAAGGCCTGAGATTTGTCCCTGCCAACCCTCAGACCCAACACCTCTCCAAACTCCTCCACCACTCGCATTACGCCTTCAAAGGAAACCTCTTTTTGTCTAAGTAAATGAGAGCCTCGTCCACAAAGAGAGTAATTTTCTCTTCCAGAGGACCATATCGGATGCCCCCACCCATAGACATCTCGCAGCGCAAGACCCAAAGGCTCAATTGCAAGTGCAAACAGAAGCAGAGACAGGGGGAATCCCTGCCTAGTGCCCCTTTGCAAATAGAATAGTGGAAAAATATCTTTATTAGAGCACATTCTGGCATTTGGACTATTGTAAAGTAAACTAACCCATTGGTCATACTGTGAGCCAAAGCCCACCCATGACATGGTTTCCCATAAAAAGAACCAACGGACAGTGTCAAATGTTTTCAACACATTCAATGAGAGTACCTACCCACTTTGTTTTATACGGTTTGCTTTATAAATATGTAGATACAATTGGCGAATGTTATCAAAAGTGCTCTTACAGGGCATAATATTGGATTGGTCGGAGTGCACAAGTGATAGAATTACTTTCTGTAATCTAAGGGCAAAGATTTTAGCCAACACCTTAACATCACTATGTAGTAATCTTTAGTGTATTCCCAGGCCTAACAACACTGCTCAGTGGTATGAAATAACTTGAAGCAATCCAAACATATATGGCAACCAATCATATGCATATACCATAAAAACAAAAATATCATTTTTATCATCATAAGAATGATAAAATTCTCAATAGATCTAAAAACATCCACTATATCAGTCCATAAAATAATAACACACAATATATTGAATCAAATCCCAGAACTCTGTCTTGTGGAGCATCCAATACGATAGCCGCACTCCTGTCAATTGTTTAAAAACATGACCGACATTTATATGTTGTTCATATGTGGCACAGATGGCTAACACACTATGATTAAAGTCTTAGTTGAAAGTAATGATCCTAGTCAATGTTGAAAAACGTGCACCATACAAGATCCACACCGTGTGGGTCACACTCCCCTAGGGGTTCACACTCACCATCATGAGGTATATCACAAGCCTTGAGTAATCAAAAAGGTGTTTTTCGTTTTTCAAGGGTAAATAGAGCTACAGGTCACTCCGTGGGTAGTCAATCATGTAAAAGAAAAACACCACATAGCGTGGTTCCGTTTATCCACATTTACTGGCAAACAACCTCCTTTGAAAACGCATTTACAATAACTAAAATAAAGCAAGCATGATGTATAAAAAAACGCGTTATCACCGGTCAGTTGGTATCCACCTTAACATAACTGTTCAAAAGAGAAATGGGTCTATATGACACAAACAATAGTTTGTCTTTACCCAGTTCGTTCGTTCATAGAGTCAGGAAGCCATCCCTGATCCAAGGATGTACAGAAAGTATAAAGTAGCCTGGGGCTAAATCCTCTACATAAGCCTGATACCATTCTGAGAGGAGGCCATCCAACCCTGGGGTCTTATTTGCGGGGAAGGAGTGTATGGCAGCAACCACCTCCTCTACTGTAAGGGGTTTATCTAAAAGGAGACGCTGGGAATCGCTAAGTGTTGGGAAAGTCAGAGAGGTAAAAAAAAAAACAGCGAAAGTGGCCTCTGAGGGAGGTATCGAATCCTCATATACAGTAGCTAACTATAGAAGAATGCATAGGTTTGGTTGATAACTAAGGGGTCAGATACATCTCTCGCGTCAGGCAACTTAATTTCAGGAATCAAAATATCCAAAAAATCTGTATAAGCAAGATACGCAAGTAGTTTACCATTTTTCCCACTGTGTTTATGCAGCCGAGCTGACATGTACAATTGTTGTTTACTGGTCAGATCAACCATGTGGAGTTGTAATGTTCTATGTGCCTCTGCCAAGATACCAGGGATTCTAAAGAGGGGTTAGCAGTGTGTCGCTAATGAACACCAAAGAGGCCTCAAGTGCTGCTCGCGTGGCTCGTCCAACAGTCCTATAATGTTTAATATGAGAAATGTAGGAGCCATGCACTACCACCTTAAAGGCATTCCATACAGAGCCAGTATCAGAAGAGCCAACGTTAAAAAACCAGTAACCAGCCATGTGAAAGGGAATGCGATCATTAATTTCAGGTGTGAATACCCAGAGAGGGCAGGGCCGCCAAACCTGAAACAACAGCTTATGCCCTAAAGTCAAATTTACCTATACAATAGAGTGATCAAGCACCGTTTGGGACAGATAAGCAATAGAGTTAACTAAGGGTTAACTTATGTGACTCCAGCCTCATATAGAGGCTGGGGTCATTCGTGGCCAGTGCATAGGATTTAGATTGACATGAATATATTTTAGCCGTAGGAAATTTCCATTGCCAGAGGTCTACATATCCATATGTCTCACACCAGTTACTAAACAATTTAGATTCAGAGGACAAAGGCTTCAGCCTATCCAATGCAGGTTGTAACACTGAATTAAAATCCCAGACAATGATCCGTGATCACCTGTTGACAGGAAAAGGGGAGAACTTTGCGAACCAAAACTGACACCCCAGGGGCATAGTTAGAATATGTAGAGTGGTAGTTGTGGGAAACCCAATGCTTTTTAATGCCAGGATATTTGATCCCATGAGATGGGTTTCCTGTAAACACAGGATATGCAGATTATGTTGCTTAAGCGAGTCAAAGACTGTGGCCCTTTTGAACTTAGAATTTAGTCTGTGCACATTCCGTGAAAAGATGGTCAGTGTGGATATACAGTATCTTAGAAAAGTGAGTACACCCCTCACATTTTTGTAAATATTTTATTATAACTTTTCATGTAACACTGAAGAAATGACACTTTGCTACAATGTAAAGTAGTGAGTAGAGTTGAGCGTACACCTAGATGTTCAGGTTCGGCGGGTTCGGCCGATCTTTACGGAAACGTTCGGGTTCGGTACCGAACGTTATCCGAACTTTACCCCGGACCCCGAACCCCATTGAATTCAATTGGGACCCGAACTTTTCGGCACAAAAATGACTGTAAAAAAGTCCTGGAAAGTGCTAGAGGGCTGCAAAAGGAAGAAAAATGGGAGATGTTATTAGATCTGCAATCTGTCCCTTAAGATCATTCTGTAATGCAGGATGAGAGATCGTTCTGTAATCAGATCATTCTGTAATGCAGGATGAGAGATCGTTCTGTAATCAGATCGTTCTGTAATGCAGGATGAGATGTTATAGATCTACAATCTGTCCCTCAAAGCAGTAGTAGTAATATCTACCTAGTTATTATCACTGCAATCTGTCCCTCGCAATCTGTCCCTCACAGTGCTGGCAGCATCCTCTCCCTATACTAACCTAAGAGCATGTGACATCAGCCTCATATAGATACTGGGGTCACATGATGCACTGGCCAATCACAACCATGCATTAGTAAGCATGGCTGTGATGGCTTCTAGCGAAAACCAGTGAAACGCTTGTTGATTGGCTGCCCTGCAGCTATTCAACATGTGTGAGAAAATGTTCGGGTTCTGGTATTTTGTCAAACGTTCGGGCTCGTAATTCGGGACACGGACACCCGAAAGTTCGGCACGAACCCGAACGTTACAGTTTGAGTTCGCTCAACTCTATACCTATACTCTATAACGCTATAACAGTGGAAAGTTGCTGTCCTCTCAAAAAAATCAACACATAGCCATTAATGTCTAATCCGCTGGCAACAAAAGTAAGTACACCCCTTCCTCTATTGCCAGCACTGGATATCATGCATTCTTCTTTGGAGGTTCTGTGGCTCTCTTTTCTTCTGGATGGGGGGGGGGTCTTTTTCCGCTCCATGTAGATTTCTGAATGGGGGGAGGGGGGGGGGGGTGTACCTCGGGTGGTGGGGAGCCGCGAAGCAACTATGATATGATAGGAATTACAATGAAAAATAGGGGGGGGTCAATAGTTTTGCATTTATACACATTTTTCATGTATGGTTTCATCTTTTATTTCATCACTTTATTCCATTTTTCTCTTGTGATCTCCAGGTGTTCTCTGTTTTTTGCATCTTTTTTATATCATCCCCTATGATCCACGGCAGTGTGACTCTTCATTCAGTGGCTCAGATACTTCTCTCTGATGTTTGTTTCGTTTTGACCATATGCTCTTGTTACACTTTTGTTATATCTTTTTGTTTCACTATTGGATACATTGTTATAGTCATGCATTCTCCACTTTTTGTACTCTTGTATACAGAGAAAAGGTGGGTGAAGGCACTGCCACAAAGTGCTTTGTATGAGGTAGATAAAAGTGTGTACAAAAAGGCAATATTTGTGCAATGAAATGAAACCAATTGTGCATATGAGATCACAGAAAAATATTGAATAGTTACGTGATATGTACCTTGTGCAAAAAATACACTAATACTAAATACCATATATAGTTAATAAAAAATAAATAACTTAAAGTGGAATTCCCCCCAAAATGTTTTTTTACATCATTCAAGTCCTTTGCCTAAATAGACTTACCTTTGAAGGAAAAAAATATACTCACCCTAAGTCGCTTGTTGCTAGGTGGTCTCTGTAATCTGCCCTTTTTAGGTCTGAGGCTCTTCTCTTCACTTCCTGCTTCGCCTGGCCTCCTGGGAGATGTTTCCAGGTAGGAAATGACATGATTTAAGGTGGACTGAGATCAAGGAGTGCATGATGGTTACCCACCATGCACTTCTTTCAGGAAGAGATGCCAGGAGACTAGGGATGGGCTTCAGGTGCCCTCACATAAAATGGAAAAATCCAGCAGTGAGAGAAACAAAATTGTGAGTAATAAATACATGTAATTACTAAAGTAAGGAAACAAAAGGTTACATCTATTTAGTATTAAAAGAGCGGATGCCAGAAAAAAAAATTCTGGGTGGAACTCCGCTTTAAGAAATGCATATATAGTGATCACATTTAAAATACATTTAAAAATGTAAAAAAACAGTACTAGTAGGTCAAACCAATGCTGCAATAAAAGCAAAATAAAGGATTATTTATAAAAGTGCAAATCAATGTCTATTCAAAGGAAATTAAATATATGTGTGTTCTCCTTTAAGAGATAATAAAGGCAAATAAAAACAATATAGTCCGTGAAAGTATGAATGGTCACATCATGATTAATGATCTAAATATTATTATGCTGAGTATATTAATGGAAGTTCAGATACAAAACAAGTCCAAAAAGTTCATTTGCACTATAAAAATCCATCAAATGTGCTCCCTGCAGGGTGAGGATATATACTGCAAGAATGTGAAGTCCACTCGTGCTCCCCTCCAGGGTCCCCACTTACCAGAAATCAGTAAACCGCATGTAGGCTGTCAATGATGCTGGTCTCCTTTCAGGGATAACACTTCCATTATTTAGATGTGCTCAAATCCATACTACATGTGAGGGCCAGAGACTGCAAACATACTACATGTGAGGGCCAGAGACTGCAAATATACTACATGCGAGGGCCAGAGACTACAAATATACTACATGTGAGGGCGAGAGACTGCAAGCATACTATATGTGAGGGCCAGAAACTGCAGACATACTACATGTGAGGGCCAGAGACTGCAGACATACTACATGTGAGGGCCAGAGACTGCAAGCACACTACATGTGAGGGCCAGAGACTGCAGACATACTAGAGGAGGCTGTCAGAGACTGTGGACATACTGCAGAAAATGACCAGAGACTTGCTACAAGAGATTACCAGAGACTGCGGCATGGTACAAGAGATTACCAGAGACTGCGACATGGTAAAAGTGATTACCATAGACTACGGCATGGTACAGGAGATTACCAAAGACTGCAGCATGGTACAAGAGATTACCAGAGACTGCGACATGGTACAGGAGATTACCAGAGACTGTAGCATGGTACAAGAGATTACCAGAGACTGCGACATGGTACAGGAGATTACCAGAGACTGCGATATGGCACGGGAGATTACCAGAGACTGTGACATGGTACAGGAGATTACCAGAGACTGCAGCATGGTACAGGATATTACCATAGATTGTGACCTGATACAGGAGATTACCAGAGACTGCAGCATGGTACAGGAGATTACCAGAGACTGCGACCTGGTACAGGAGATTACCAGAGACTGCGACATGGTACATCAGAATCAGACTCTGTAGAGAACTCCTCCGCTGGGAGTAGGTTAGGCCTCAAGCGTGCATGAAGGCTTCTCTTAGCTCGGCCCCCTCGGTAGTTACGGGCTTCACTGTCCCAACAGGCACACTGTTTTCACACACAGCAGGCTTACCCAGTTCAGATGTTTTCTCCCTGGGAGCTTCCAACATCGGGGAGTGGAGGTGACCTCAGCCGTGGCTGCGGGAGGTCACTGGGGCACTTGACTTTGTAACGGGTACTGTTGCAGTAGAGGTGGTCACCTGAACAGGGTCATCGGTGACCGCAGAGGTCTCACACTGAGCGTTGGCAGTGGGAACTGACACTTCCACTGCATGGGCAATGATGCTAGCAGGTTCAATGGTTTCAGTGGTAGTAGATACTGTTGTGGTAGCAGATACTTCAGAGGACAGAACAACCATTGCAGAGACCACAGAAGCTGGTTCAGTAGCAGAAACAGCAATACACTTGCCCCAATCCACTTGCAGTACCCGTGTTGATAAGGCCAGCAAGACTACCTCCAGTACCGATTCTCCGCAGTGGCCGCAGGTGATCCAGGGCCGGATATTGGTAGCCAGTCCTGAGCACTTGGAACACAGCAGCCCAATCACTTTGTAGCCTCCCACCGAGTAAAGCGCCAGGCTACCTCTAGGAATGTAATGCACTCCGGTGTCGGTAATGGTTTCTCTCAGCCCCACAGACGCAGAACGTTGGCAGTGGGAACTGAAACTACCACTGCATGGGCGATGATGCTAGCAGGTTCAATGGTTTCAGTGGTAGTAGATACGGTTGTGGTAGCAGATACTTCAGAGGACAGAACAACCGTTGCAGAGACCACAGAAGCTAGTTCAGTAGCAGAAACAGCAATACACTTGCCCCAATCCACTTGCAGTACCCATGTTGATAAGGCCAACAAGACTACCTCCAGTACCGATTCTCCGCAGTGGCCGCAGGTGATCGAGGGCCGGATATTGGTAGCCAGTCCTGAGGACTTGGAACACAGCAGCCCAATCACTTTGTAGCCTCCCACCAAGTAAAGCGCCAGGCTACCTCTAGGAATGTAATGCACTCCAGTGTCGGTAATAGTTTCTCTCAGCCCCACAGACGCAGGGTCCACATCCGGTGCGAAATCTTTCCAGCCAGCGCTAGGGAATCCAGGACATGCCAATCTTGTTTCTCCACCTCTCAGCACATGGATCCAAGATGGCGATTCGCGCTGCCACGTCCCCTCCTTTGCAGAGCGGCGACTCCTCCCCCTGCCAAAGGATTGGTCCAGCTGCTCAGCAGAAACTTCAGTGGCTGCCATTTTCTTGCAGCAGCACGCCAGAACTGTAAGAGTCTGCCTTAACCCCTTCAGCACTGGCGAAAAGTGACAAAAGGCCAGGCTAATACACTCCCCAGAGCAAAAAGACAATTAGGTTCTTCCCCACGTGGTTTAACAGGACAATAGCACAGTCATTGAGGTACACAAACATTACTTGCAACTCTCCCATGGAGCCAAACGAAATTCCTGTGTGATTGTGGTCCGTTGCTAGGGGCGACCACCACAAAAATAACTCTTTGCCCCACGTTGGGTACCAATGACCCGATCTTCTGGGAGCCAGATGGTGACTCTCAGAGGTGGGGAGGGTTACACAATCCTCAAGGTGTAGGGTATTGGGCATGGTGGTGGGTGAGATCAATGAAAAAGTAGTTGAGCGCCAGTCACTTTTATGCTTTAAACAAAAAATTGTTTATTTCTCAACAGGAGAAACATGGGAGAGAGGGGGGCAGGGCACAGGACACCCTTCATGAGTGATCAATAGCAGGCAGACTCCTTAGACAAAAATAGGTGAAGCGAAGCAGACAGCAGTACAGGAAAAAGAGCCTTTAAGCTGAACCAGCACATCTGTACTGTACTTGTAGGACAGGCTGTCTCCTCTAGTAACTAAACTCTACTCACAGCTTCAGACACATGGATTCGCTGAAGTCCTCACAGCCACTTCATAGCCTCCTGCTTATGAAGGGTTCCCCCTGGTGCTTCCTCAGAACTCCATCCCTCTCAGATTCATTTTTGGATCTTTGGCAGGCTTTCATCAGCATAACATGAACCCCCGGATAGGCCTCGGTCAGGCCTAGCAACCGGCGACCACCTGGATAGGCCTCAGGCTTCAGGCCTAGCACCCAGGAACTACTCAATCACATCCACCTACGCCGCAGCCCAGGGTGGTATCACCTGACTTCTTCCAGTTAAATACCCTTTCCCAGCATGTAACACTACCGATCTGATTGGCTGAGAAAAGTATGTTTAACAATTACTTGAGCATACTGTAGCTCATCACTCTAATGTCAAAGGCAACAGCACCACCCACTGACCAAAAGGGAGAAGCCACATAGAACTGGAATGAAGTAATTTAATCTCTAATACTACAAATCAACCAGGCTGGCTAACACCCAGCATAACTAAATTTACCTGCCATCCTATTCTAGGATAGGGGTGCTACACAGCAGTAAAGAGGAGACATAGAAGCACAGACACACACAGACACACACATACACACACACACACACATCATGCACACTGCATCAAATCTATATACAGAAGAATTCAAGCCACCAAACAGAGCGTGCTTAATTCCTAAACTTAAGTCATGTATGGGGAACATGGCCATGTCCAACAAAAATGAACAGGTAACAAAAATGTCAGTAGTTTAATGAGAAAGGGATAACATTTGTACCCTTTGGCAGCTCCAGCCAACTCTAAAAAAGAAAAAAGAGGAAGGTCACAGGCTCCCCTCTGGAGGGACAGTGGTCACCCAAGATCCTCATGAAAACTGCATTTCTATTGCGAAGCAGAAAAGACACTTGTAAGGCAACTTGCATAGACCATCACATCTCAAGCGGGTGCTCGGGCGGATTGTGGCAGTAATTCCCACCAGGACAAGGCATTATCAGGAGGTTGAAAGAAAAAGATCCTCCCTTGGTAGGTGACACAGAGGGTGGCAGGAAAGAGCATTGAGTATTGTATAGCATGCTCCTGCAGCTTTTGCTTGACCTGCTGGTATTTTGCTCTGAGGTTGTGAACAACAATTCCTTTACTAAAAATAAAAAAAGTGTCCCCCCAAAGTAAATCCATCGTCAATCACGCTGCCCGCTGCACCCGAAAAAGAACAAAAAAAACACTCCGTCTTCATTGACAGCCAACCGCTGAATGCCTGCTTTGCCGTTAAACAGTTCTTATATAGGTAAGGGCAGGGCCACCTGGCGACATCATCTGGTGGCACCGCCCCCTTGTGACATCACACAGATGGGTGCATGCTGGGTCGGTGGTGCCACCAGGTGACGTCACCAGGTGGCCCAGCCCTTATCTATATAAGAACTGTCAGACAACGGAAGGGGCATTCTGCGTTTGGCCGACAATAAGGGCAGAGCATATTTTTTCTTTTTTGGATGCGGCGGGCGGCGTGATTGAGGGTGCATTTACATTGGGGTACACTGGTTTTTTTTTTCTTTTCAATAAAGGAATTGTCAAAAACTGTCTATGTGTTTTTATTACTTTTTGACACTTTTTTGGTGAATGGGTAGGGGTACTCATACTCATTCACATTATTAAAGGGGGCTTCCAGATTCCGATAAGCCTCCCGCCCACAGACTCTCACAACCCAGGGTTGTGGGGAAGAGCCCCTTGTGCCCATCAACATGGGGACAAGGTGCTTTGGGGTGGGGGGGGGGGGCAGAGCCTCCTGGCCCGCTAAGCCAGCTTTTACTGCCCCATGATTGGGCAAAGTTTTGTCCAATCAGGGCGCAGAATGCACTGTACAGTGTGCACCCACTGAACATCTCAAAGTGTTAAAGTAAAGTTGCATCAACTGTTTTTTTTTTTTTAATTTATTTCTTTATTGATCCTTCTCTATACAAAAATGCTTAAAAAAATACAAGTATTACAAACATTTTTCCAATGATCATCCCATAATTCCCTCCCCCACCCATTACCCCACTCCTTTTCCCTGCCCCCTCTCCCTTTATTTTCTTCTCCTTCCGCTCCGTCTCTCCCCTCCCTCTCCTCCTCTTCTGTACACTCTATACACTCCATATTTCAGAATATTTCTTTGTATTCTTAAACTATACCCAGCATTTCCAGATGTTAATACATTTCTCTATTTCAGCTTCTCTACTACACCGCAAGTGTTTTATATATATTCCACTCTTTTTACCCAATCTCTTAATGTAGGGCTCCCTGGTTCTTTCTACAATCTATGGATTATTCCTTTTACTGCATTCATCAAGTGTGGTAATGCTGTACTCCTGTATGGTTTTATTGTGCTACTCGGATTATGAAATAAACAGAACCATGGGTCATCAGGAATGTCTTTACCCATAATGTCTTTTATCTGTTGCAACACCTTCTGCTAGTATTCCTGTATTTTTGGGCATTCCCACCATAAATGGGCTATAGTTCCCGTCTGTTTACATCCTCTCCAACAAAGTGGTGATTTTTCTGTTTGGTATTTATGTGCTTTAACAGGTGTTATGTACCATCTTGCCAGACATTTGTAGTTCATTTCTATCGTGTTTATATCTACTGCCGAGCTGTATTTTTCCTCAGTTCTTATTGGCTGTGGCAGTGTTGTCACAATATGCCTTAACCGAAAATACCGCCATTCATCTATTATAATTAGTTCCCTCTTGTGTCTCAAATCCTGAAAAGTACAAATCTTTCCTTTAATTTATTCTATCTTTTAACTGTGCATTCTTATATATTATCAATTTCCCAAGTAGTGCCCCATTTCCAGGTATGAAATAATGGGGTTGATTTACTAAAGCTGGAGAGTGCAAAATCTGGTGCAGCTATGCATGGTAGCCAATCAGCATTTAACTTCAGCTTGTTCAATTAAGCTTTGACAAAGAAACCTGGAAGCTGATTGGTTTCTATGCAGAACTGCACCAGATTTTGCACTCTCCAGCTTTAGTAAATCAACCCCAATGTGACTCTGTGAGTGGAATTAACGGAGGTTAGGGTCCTTTCACACGGGCTTTCTGTATGTCCGTTTTTCTGTTGGCGGATGAAAAATGGACATACATGTATCTCTATGGACTAGCGGATATCAGAGGATGATCATTCACTGACATCCATCTCTGCTAAGCTCCGTTTCTTAAGACAGAAGAAAACCCTATTTTTCTTCCGTTTAAAGAAACGGAACGGACGACAAACAGGTGTTAGCAGACGATCCGCTTACATCCGATCCACTGACATCCGTGTTTAAAACCCTTTTTTTCCCTCATTAAACCCACTGTATATAGCTGGTTACTAAGGAGGGGGCCGGGAAGCTGGCTGCCACGTCCTTTACAACCGATGAGTCAACAGCTCTTAGCGGGGTTCCCCGCTGACAGCTGGCTGTAAAATAGAAAAAATTACCAGCAAAAAAAAACTTCTTTAGAAAGCCTTCCTTTTGTGTTGCAAAAAAAACGCTGTGGGGTCCCCCCCAGATCCATACCAGGCCCTTCGGGTCTAGTATGGATTCAGAGGGGACCCCCGCATGCCAAAATCTTTTAAAAAATGGCATGGGGTCCGCCCAAAATTCATTGCCAGACCCTTATCTGAAGATGCAGCCTGGTAGGTCAGGAAAGGGAGGGGACGAGCGAGCGCCCCCCCCCCCTCCTGAATCATACCGGATGTATGATAAGGGATTTGTTTACTACAGCTGGCCGGCTGATTGTTTTTATGCTTGAAAAAATATCTATACCTTTTCCCTCCAGGATGGCTGTGGCAGTGACCTGGACATTACATCACTCTTTTTGGGACCCTGACTGGGTAAATTCACAAACGCACTTATAGCTTGCCTCTGGTAGGCGACCATTTCATCTGGTGGAGGAACATTTATCTAAAGAGTGGAGCACTAGGTGTACATAAGTCTGAACAGTGTGGCTGCATGTCCATGTGATTATAGTACTGCATTATATATAAGTCACTTGGGTTTGAACTCTTAAAGCATCTTTGGACATTGGGATATAGTGCCATTTGTTATATTATATGTTTGCTGACCATGGGTTGTTTCATACAGCACGTTATATTTGTATTCTATGAATTGAGATTTATAGCATACATTTATATATAATTGTGATGATCTTAGAATTTTAGATTCCAGCGCGGTCTTTTTCTGGATTTAAGGTTTAATTACCTGGCCTTTTAAATCCGAATGAAGTTTGGCCTTATGTTGGTTTACATTGGAGGGGAAGGTATCATCAAATGAGTTACCGTTGTCATGGTGTGTACACAACACAGAATGTTTTGTTTATACAGCTATAATTTAGTGAAAGTGCCACGCTTGATAGATGAGTGCAATAGAGTTGTAAGTACTGAGTACAATGAATCTCTCTGTAAGAAAAGGTCATATAACATAATGAAATCTTCATGTTGGCCATTGATGGATGGCTATTCTGACTCAAGAGAAGTTAATCTAAAGATCAGCTTGTACGCGGGTGTAGTCTTTATTCTCCACTGCAGGTGGCGTTTGACCTTAGCGGCTATGCAGATGGGGGAGGAAGTTGACAGGAACTCGCTTCCTCTATGGTTTCCTTGGTCATGAGGAGGCAGCTATCCCATTGGATGGCGGGACCCCATGTGACTTTGGCGGCCATCTTAGGTCAGCCAGAGTCTATTTAAGACCCTGGCTACCAGGCTTGGCATGCTTTTGGCGAGGACAGGTACAAAAACAGGGGTGACTGCTGCGCCAAACTTGTAACTAAAAAATAAGATACAAAAAAGCTGCTGACATAAATTGGTTGAATTGCCAAAGAACAGATATATATAAAAAGGTACACAATCTGTCAGGGACAGTGGACATAACAGGGAAAGGTTCCAGCGGAGTAGGAAGAGAACAGGGCCTACATCTACTTCTTTAGAAAGTCTTCCTTTTGTATTGGACCAGCCACGCCGCACTTCATTCCCCGTGACAGACGCTGTTGGCATCTAAGAGTCTTCTGTCCACTGATTATCTGCTGCTCAATTGTAAGTGATCCCAGTCGGGTTAACTCTCCACCGGGCCTGTTTGCACTATTAACTTGGCTGTTACAATACAATCCCTGGCAAAAAGTATGGAATCACCACTCTTGGAAAATGTTCATTCAATTGTTTAATTGTGTAGAAAAAAACGAATCACAGACATGCCTAAAAACTATTTTAATTTAAGATTCCAACCTTCTGGCTTTACGAAACACTAAAAAAAAAAGAAAGAAAGCTGTAGTCAATTGCAACTGTTTTTTCAGATCAAGCAGAGAAAAAAATATGGTATCACTCAATTCTGAGGAAAATATTATGGAATCAGCAAGTACTTTGCAGTTCTAAATCCGATTGTCTTTGTTTTGTGGGTGACTATGAGAAGCCCTTTACCGCTCAGTTAGGAAAACTGGAAATGTTTAGTAAGAGCCTGGATGGCAAGGATTTAGCTTCTGTTTTGTTTGTTTGATTTTTATGCAACCTTTTAAAATAAACTGGTTACAAGTCAGCTTTTAAGAAAACCTGCCGTTTGGACTGCCTTTTTCCCAGGGAAAGTAATCCCCATTGAGCTAACCCCCCACAACATACAGTATCTCAAAAAAGTGAATACACCCATCACATTTTTGTAAATATTTTATTCTATTTTTTCATGTGACAACACTGAAGAAATGACACTTTACTGCAATGTAAAGTAGTGTACAGCTTGTATAACAGTGTAAATTTGCTGTCCGCTCAAAATAACTCAACACACAGCCTGTAATGAACCACATACCTGAGAGAGTGGAGCCTGTCTCGTGTAGGAGGAGACCTCTCATACAGCTCTGACTCAGAGCCCACTGGAATGGGAACAGTGGTCACGTGAGTACAGCGAGGTAGGAGTGCCTCTGGCAAACAGCAGGAGACTGGCAGCTGGAAACAGGAACAGCAGCAGCAGACAGCGATCACAGGAGCTAGATGCAGGGCACAGGACAGCAGACAGCTGACTGTAGAAGCAGGCAGGGGGATGGTCAGACAAGCTGGGTCAATCACAGATGAATGGAGCAGCAGATTCGGTATGCGGGGGATGGTCAGAGGCAAGCTGGGTTCGGCAATGGGTATCAGGCAGGCAGAGGTTAGCAGGATCCAAAACAAGCCGTGTCAGGGTAGGAGAAGACAGGGTGGTCCAAACAAGCCGGGTCAATCAGGTAACGGATCAGGTAGCAGATAACGGCAAGCAGGTACAGTCTTAGGCAGTATCGTCCTCCTGAAATCCTGGGTCTTAGACAGTCTTGTCCTCCCGGGATCCTGGGTCGTAGAGACAGTCGTGTAGTGAACCCGGAAAAATTCCTTCAGTCTGGAACCGAAATCACGACAGACTAGACGTCGAACAGTCATGGACATGGACGAACGGCAATAGACGATGGACTAGGCAATGGACTAACTGGGCCGAACAAACCTGGTGGGACAGAAGAGGATGGGACTGTGCCGAACAAAACCTAGGACGATTGGAGACGGACGGACTATGGGTAACGGCTTGGGTCGAACGGAGACTGGTAGGGGGCGTATGGCTTAGACGACG
>BLSH010501138.1:1312112-1327363 GCA_018402905.1 Glandirana rugosa | reverse complement strand
AGCACAGACAGCAGTAGTAAAGTAATCTATCTCAGGATGCAGGATCAGGTCTTAAAATGGCTAAAATCTGTCCCTCACGCCGTCAGCTTCCTTTCCCTATACTAACCCAAGGAGCATGTGACTGCAGCACTGTGACTCCAGCTTATAAAGAGGCTGGGTCACATGATGCACCGGCCAATCACAGCCATGCCATTAGTAGGCATGGCTGTGATGGCTTCTAAGGGCAAACCAGTGAAACGCTTGTTGATTGGCTGCCCTGCAGCTTCTCAACACGTGGAGTAAAATAGCAGAACCCCGGACCGAACCCGAACGATTTTTGAAATGTCCGGGTCCGGGTCCGTGCCACGGACACCCTAAAGTTCGGTACGGACCCGAACGTTACAGTCCGGGTTCGCTCAACACTAGTTATGATATATATCATGTACATTTTTATACTGCAGTACATTTTACTGTTTTTTTTCTGGTATGTGTATATTACTTCTTGTATTACAATTTTGTATGGAAATGTTGTTCAATAAACTTGAATAGAGAACATATCTAAACAGACAGCATAATGGAGATATGTTTTTTTTTTTTTTTGGGAATCAACACCAATCAAGGTTGGGTTATAAAAAAAAAAAAAAATCCAAACTGAATATCTCAGGAACACTAGTGTATTATTAACCCCTTCATGACCAAGGTCAAAATAAACCTTAAAGGTCAAGTTCACCTTTTAAAAAAAAAATAAATGCACATTTTTTGGCAGGTAAAATTAAGGCTCCGTTCACACATAAGCGATTTGAATCTCGGGAAGAATCGCTACAATTCTGCCCATGATTCCAGAATCGCTGAAAAGCGTGGGACGCATTTGCGATGCCATTATTTCTTAATGGCACCCTAAATGAGGTGTGATTTTGCCGTGTGACAAATCATTCTCCAACCGCACAAACAAAATTGCGCTACATGGAACTACCACTTTAAGTGTAGGTGACCCTCTGACATGCAACAATTGGCATGTAATTTTTTGGGGGGGGGGGGGCGGGAACCTGGTTTTGACAGGTATCCAGCTCCCACTTCCTGTCCTTTGCCGTGGCGACAAAAGGAAGTTCACCTGTCTCCCCTACCTCCCGGCGATCTTCTGGGACACATCACAGGCCCCAGAAGATACACCGGCCATTCACGGAGCGCAGCATGGCTCGCACATACACAGTGCGTGCCCGGCTTTGAAGCCAAAGCTGGGCGCCCACAGTTGCAGTGCCGCACAGATGAGGGGGAGAGAAACGAGGCTTCGGGCGACGGCATTGCTGGACCGTGGGACAGGTGAGTGTCTGTTTATTAAAAGTCAACAGCTACACTTTTTGTAGCTGCTGACTTTTAAAAGGGTGGAGCTCCGCTTTAAACTATGACAGCAGGCATGGGAAAAGATCCCTGGCCTGCTGTCACAGCAGGGACTGGAGGAGGGGTCGCAGGAGCAGCTGCATCAGTAACATGTTATAAAGGTGAACTTATCCTTTAACATCCAAACCCAATTCTGCAACTTTGACACATTAGTAAATCTAACATATCAACTACTTAGTGCATCCAGGTGGATTATACCTTGTTTTTTTTAGGACACATTGGCTTTCATTTGGTGGTAAATGGTAACGGATATCTTCTGATTTGGTTTTATTTTGAAAGGAAAAATGGCTCAAAATAGTAAGGCTGGGTTCACACCTATGCGAATTGGATACGACTTAAACCGCATCCAATTCGCAGGACACTTGAAAACACATTGTTTTCAATGTGTCCGGTGCACATATGTGCGGTGCATTCACACTCCGCATTGCACAAAAAACGTGTGCCTTTTCTGTGCAATTCCCAGCCCGTTGAGTTCAATGGGAGTGCATCTAACACGGAGATGCACTCCGCACTGAACGGGGATATTTTCCCCTGCTCGTGGCCCCTCCCCATCCCTCCCCCCGCAGCTGCTGCGCTGTGAGAACGGACAGGAGCTGCCGAATGGTGGCTCCGCCCCTTCCCGACAGCAGACAGGCTGGAATTCGCACCGGACAGGTGTGAATCCAGCCTAAAAAATACAATTTTATCCATTTGACCACATGACCCCCTTCATGACCAGACCATTTTTTGGTATTCAGCACTGTACTACTTTAACTGGCAATTGCAGCCATTGTAACCCACAACAAAAAATACAGATGCCACTCAAGGCTCTACCAGGTCTTCTTGCTTAACAAATTGCTAGGAGTGCCGACAAGGACAGAACTCATCCCAGTTCAAAACATCCAATGGGGAAAGAAAGTCCTAAATGTTGCACATCACAGCAAAACCCCGTGAGGAGGTTTATGACAGCCTCAGCCCGTGCTCCAACCAGGCCATGCCCCCAACACATTTCACAACTCCCCGGAGCTTAATCATGGGGAACACAATTATGCTCCGGGGGAAGAGGTAAACGCATTGGGGGGCATGGCCTGGTTACACTGAAGTTGATCTGCCGCTGGCAGTGCTCATTGTATTCTGATGGCTGGGAAACCTCTGTTAGAATACAACCACTGTTAGAATACAATAGCACAACAATTAGTGTTGATGGAGGAATCAAGCAATTTTCTTTCTTTCAACCCATGTTTGACGGAAAGAAAATTGCATAATGTACGGCCTACCTAAAATGGCTGTTCTTAAAGCCAAACTGAACTTAAATTAGCCAAATGCAATCAAGATACATTGCAACAAATATGTTACAGGTCTTCCAGTTTATTTTCTTTTGCCATCAGTCATAGCCTAATTATAAAAATCTTCCTCTTGCCAGCAGCAGTAGACCCTTGTTCCCTGTGGGGAAACAGTGTTTTCTCTGCAGAGATCTGCCAGGGCTCCTACAGGGTTAGTGCTAGAGCTCTTTAATCAGCAGAGTGCATATACACAGGGTACGGAAAGTATTCAGACCCTCTTAAATTTTTCACTCTTTGTTATATTGCAGCCATTTGCTAAAATCATTTAAGTTCATTTTTTTCCCTCATTAATGTACACACAGCACCCCATATTGACAGAAAAACACAGAATTGTTGACATTTTTGCAGTTTTATTAAAAAAGAAAAACTGAAATATCACATGGTCCTAAGTATTCAGACCCTTTGCTGTGACACTCATATATTTAACTCAGGTGCTGTCCATTTCTTCTGATCATCCTTGAGATGGTTCTACACCTTCGTTTGAGTCCAGCTGTGTTTGATTATACTGATTGGACTTGATTAGGAAAGCCACACACCTGTCTATATAAGACCTTACAGCTCATAGTGCATGTCAGAGCAAATGAGAATTATGAGGTCAAAGGAACTGCCTAAAGAGCTCAGAGACAGAATTGTGGCAAGGCACAGATCTGGCCAAGGTTACAAAAAAAATCTGCTAAGGTTCCTAAGAGCACAGTGGCCTCCTTAATCCTTAAATGGAAGACATTTGGGACAACCAGAACCCTTCCTAGAGCTGGCCGTCCAGCCAAACTGAGCTATCAAGGGAGAAGAGCCTTGGTGAGAGAGGTAAAGAAGAACCCAAAGATCATTGTGGCTGAGCTCCAGAAATGCAGTTGGGAGATGGGAGAAAGTTGTAGAAAGTCAACCATCACTGCATCCCTCCACCAGTCGGGGCTTTATGGCAGAGTGGCCAGATGGAAGCCTCTTCTCAGTGCAAGACACATGAAAGCCCACATGGAGTTTGCTAAAAAAACACCTGAAGGACTCCAAGATGGTGAGAAATAAGATTCTCTGGTCTGATGAGACCAAGATAGAACTTTTTGGCCTTAATTCTAAGCGGCATGTGTGGAGAAAACCAGGCACTGCTCATCATCTGTCCAATACAGTCCCAACAGTGAAGTATGGTAGTGGCAGCATCATGCTGTGTGGGTGTTTTTCAGCTGCAGGGACAGGACGACTGGTTGCAATTGAGGGAAAGATGAATGCAGCCAAGTACAGGGATATCCTGGATGAAAACCTTCTCCAGAGTGCTCAGGACCTCAGACTGGGCTGAACGTTTACCTTCCAACAAGACAATGACCCTAAGCACACAGCTAAAATAACGAAGGAGTGGCTTCACAACGACTCCGTGATTGTTCTTGAATGGCCCAGCCAGAGCCCTGACTTAAACCCAATTGAGAATCTCTGGAGAGACCTAAAAATGGCTGTCCACCAACGTTCACCATCCAACCTGACAGGACTGGAGAGGATCTGCAAGGAGGAATGGCAGAAGATCCCCAAATCCAGGTGTGAAAAACTTGTTGCATCTTTCCCAAAAAGACTCATGGCTGTATTCGATCAAAAGGGGGCTTCTACTAAATACTGAGGGTCTGAATACTTAGGACCATGAGATATTTCAGTTTTTCTTTTTTAATAAATCTGCAAAAATGTCAACAATTCTGTGTTTTTCTGTCAATATGGGGTGCTGTGTGCACATTAATGAGGGAAAAAAATTAACTTAAATGATTTTGGCAAATGGCTGCAATATAACAAAGAGTGAAAAATTTAAGGGGGTCTGAATACTTTCCGTACCCACTGTACATTGCTGATTGCAGAGCTATAGGTCTGACTCAGTAGTGGGCAGAGACCACTCCTTTCCCACAGCAAGGGTCTTACTCTGCAGGTGCTGGTGGGAGACAAGGTTTTTTACTTGGGCTGTGGCTGCTAAAAATGAAGTGCACTTGAACGTTTTGTAGCTTGTAGCTCGAAGCTCAAAAACGCTCAATAAGCAAATCCCCATTCATTTCAATGGCCCCTGTTCACATCTGAGCGCTCTGTCGCTTGTAGCAAAAAGGCCTGTTGCTCCAAAAAGTACACAAGCTTCTTTTCAGGCAGAATTGAGTGTTTTGTCCTCATAGACGTCAATGGAAACATCTGAACAGCTCAACATGAACGTTTTTTCAAGCTTTTTTTTTAGCGTTTTCAATACAAACAGCAGCTCTCCTTCCCTTCTTCAGCAGCACTCCACACTTTTCTTTTCTTTTTTTTTTTAAATAAAAATAAAATACTACTATAAAAGTTGTTTGAGAAAAGTTTCCCCCCAAAACACACAACATTTTCCTTTAATCATTTATAGATTTATACAGTATTTTCTTCTCTCTTTCCCCTCCTCCTAACTGGGAACCAAGCACCGAGAGACCCCTCTTTATCCCTATCACCTTATATCATTCCGGTACGCCCCACCCCCATCCTGCATGACCCATCTTCCCCAGATTCGATCGCACACGGCCTCCTTGTCTCTTCTCCTTTACTCAAATGTTTCTTTCCTTATAACCCCGTTCACCTCTTTCTCCCACTCTGCCCTGCTTGGAGGTTCTACCGATAACCATTTTCTAGCAAACAGCTTTCTTGCCAGGAATAGACACCTGATTATTGCAACCCTTCTTACTTCTCCTGTTTTTATCCTTTACCACATAGCCTAATATACATATCTTTGAGTCCATGTCAAGAGCTGATTCGAAAACATTATTTATTTTATTAATAATTTATTTCCAATATCTTTTAAGCTTAGGGCACCTCCATATCATATGGATTAGGTCCCCCACTGGGGCACCACATCGTGGGCATCCCGCATCTTGCCTCCTCCCATTCCAAAACAGTTTTTGGGGGGTCCTATATGCCCTGTGTAAAGGCATCGGGTATGAAACCATTTGTGAAGGGGCCAGTGTACATTGTGCACCTGCTTCCAGAATCTGTTTCCATTGTTCCTCGGATATATGGCCCTAGATCGCTCTCCCATCTCTTTTTACAGGGTAACTCTTGAAGTTCTGTTACTTGTTCCCGTATACCCTTGTAAATAAGTGAGATCAACCCCCTAAGGCTGCTTGCTTGGATCACATTCCGAAGGAGGGGAGCCTCGCTCCATCCTGTTGGGTTCTTCCTAGATTGTGATCTTAGGGCGTCCTTCACCTGCAAGTACTTAAAGAAGGTCTGTTTGGGAATATCATATTCCTCCCTAAGTTCCTGAAAGGATTTCAATGTGATTTCCTTGTATAACTGAGCAAGGCTGGCTAAGCCACAGCAATCCCAGTCCCTACATCTTTCTATTTTTGCTAGTTCCGACAGTTTCTTATTATCCCATATTGGCGGGTATTCCGTGAATCCTTGGTATTTCAGTATATTTTTGACTGTCTTCCAGATCTTCCCAACCATCTGATTGGTCGGGAATATACTCGGGAGGGAGTCTGCCTCCAGGGCCTCTATTTATGTATTATGACCTGAACCCGCTCTCATGATTTCCCCTGTAGTGTTCCAGTCATTTAGATGTTGCATTTGTGCTGCTAAAAAGTAGCACCATGGGTGCGGGACCTACAGCCCCCCCAGCCCTAGGTAGCTGGGGTGTTGTGTAGTACATTCATCAGTTGTGGCATCCAGATCATTTTTATTAACTTACATCTACCCACTACTGATAAGGGTGAGCAACACCACACTTTTCCCTTCTCTTTAAATCTATCAACGGGGCTATATTATTGTCTATATAGTCCTTTGGATTTATGGTTATATACACTCCCAAATATTTCATTTTATCCACCACTTTCAATTTTGCAGCCTCTAATGGCAGTTCTATCTCCACTGGGTCTATAGGCATCAACATTGATTTTTTCCAGTTGATTTTCAGCCCGGATATCCGGTCAAAATATTTGACTGTTCTCATTGTTGCTATCAGGGACCCACGCGTGTCACCCAAGAACAACAGCGCATCGTCCGCATATAAAGCCAACTTCTCCTCGCCACCTAGTCTCCAGAAACCATGGATCTCAGTTGATGCTCTTATGGCTATTGCAAGTGGTTCTATGGAAAGTGCAAAAAGCAGGGGTGACAGAGGGCACCCCTGCCTTGTGCCGCACTCCAGCTGGAATGTTTCTGAGCATCTATTGTTTATTTTGATTTTTGCTCTGGGGCAGCTGTATAGCAACCTTACCCACTGCACAAACTTGGGACCTATTTGGAACGCAGCCATGGCCCTCCACAGGTAGCTCCATTCTAGGCTGTTGAAGGCATTGGCTGCGTCCAAGGACAATATTGCCCTCATGCCACCGTTTAGCACTGGGGTTTGGAGATTCAAAAATACTCTTCTAATATTCCTGCTTGTTGATCTATTAGGGATAAACCCTGCCTGATCTGGGTGTGTGATTCTCTGGATAATTTTTTGCAATCTAGTCGCTAAAATTTTTGCTAAGACTTTTATATCTGTATCTTGTAGGGTTATTGGAAGATAAGATGCTGGGTTCATCAAATCCTTGGCTTCCTTCTGTAGTACTATTATAGTTGTGTCACTCATAGATATGGGCAGAGTCCCCTTCTCAAACGCTTCATTAAGTGTCAACAGTAATTCTAGGAGCAATGCTTCCCCATATTTCTTGTATACCTCTGCTGGAAGACCGTCTGGTTCTGGTGATTTTTGATTCGTTAAGGCCATTGCTGCCTGTCTGATCTCTTCCGATTCGATGCGGGTGTCCAAAAACTTCCTCTCCTCCTCCTCCATTAGACCTGGTATTCTTAAACCTCCCAAAAAATCCTGCATCTCCACTTCCCCGCCTATGCCTTGAAAGCTATATAACTGCTTATAGTATTCCTTAAAGAGATCCAAGATCTTCCGGGTGTGTGACATAATTTTACCTTTCCTGTTTTTTTGTTTTTACAATCCGCTGTAGCAGAAGGCCCCTCAAATAGGCTTTCAAGTTGATGTTCATAAAATCTTTTATCTGTAATATTAAATCCTTCTCTTCTCCTATTACTTCCAGCCAGTAGGGGTTGACTTTCCACTCCCCTCTCCCATAACTACTCCCTTGATCAAACACCACTACTAGGGGGCAGTGGTCCGACAACCCCCTCAGTCTGTAAGTTACTCTCTACTTGCGCAATAAAACTCTATGTTTGGCGGTCTACACATGAGCTCTCCTTTTGCCCTCCGAGCCTTATAGGCACCATATCAACAACCTTATATGCTGAAGAGTTTGATACAATATCCAACATTCGGGCACCTGCTGCATCTCCCCACTGACACAAGCAGTTTTTGACCTCTGACTGAAAAGCAGATGGTCAATAGTCTCTGGTGAGTGGGGACACAGAGGGGGGTCTTTTGGCACAGACTGCATGTCCCACTTGAAGTAACCCTTTCAGCACGTTAAGGAGCACCTTGTTTGCACTTTTTCACCTAAGAAGAACTTGTTGGTATTCACTGTCAGCAACACTTTTCAGCACTTGGACACTTTACAAACGCTTTGGTTTATCTATTTGTGTTACCAATGTGACACTTATTCAATCTTCATTTGTTTTTTATGAGATTCAACATGGACTCATTTGGTTATATATGTGTTTGCACTTTAAGCACTTGGGCACTTTACAAGCACTTTGGTTATGAATTTGTTTTTTTGCAATAGTTATGACACCTATTTAATTTATGCCGTCCCAAGTGAGTCTTTAGTGACTTATTGGGTATACATTTGATGAAGCACTTTATGGGCACTTTTGATATTTTATAAGTGCTTTGGCTCAGTTATGGTTTGTATATTAATTTGATGCACTAAGTAGATACCAATTTTTGTTTAATTTGTTGTATCTATATTTTTTTTTGTCACACAGTAGGAGCACATATTTGTATGGTTAAAGTGGCCATACACTGGTATGAGTACTTAGAGGCGCTGCCCACCCCCATAATAAGTTTTCAATAGATGTACATCCGAAGGCAGCAGCCCCAGGGGTATGTAGTAGTGCACCTCAGGCACGTACACGCACCTGTGTATTCACCAGGATTCCACTATATTTTTATAGGGGAGGCGCTGTGTATGATATTAATTCCCTCGGTTGGTACCCTATCTTCTCCACCCAGGGGAGTAATACCTCACTTCCCAGCAGCATGTCAATTCTGGACAAGGTGGTATGTGTCCTAGAGTAACAAGAGTATTGTTGAGTCCCTGGGTTTCTTACCCTCCATACATCCACTAGGCCCAGTTCTCCAGCTATCCTGGGGAGTATCCCTCCTGCCCTTCCTACCCCTGACGCAGGTGGGCTCCTATCTAATTTTGTATCCATGACCGTATTAAAGTCGCCCACTATCATTATTGGAATGTCTGATTTATCAGAGACAAACTTCATCAGCTGGCATAATAGTTCAGTGTTAAAAGGGGGAGGGATATACACATCGGCCATTATACACCTCAGCCCTCCCAGCGTAGAGTGCAGAAAAACGTAGCGGCCCTTTTCGTCTATAGAGCTCTGCCCACAGGAGAATGCCATCCCCATTCTTACCAGAACACTCACCCCTCTAGAGTACGATGAGTAAACTGAGTGGTATTGAGTTTGAAAGTTTTTCCTAGAACAAAGTCTCCTTTGTGAGGTGAGTCTCCTGCAGACAGAGCACCCCTGCCTGATACATGTGGTGAACATTGCGGCCCTTTTTATAGGGTCCCCAAGTCCTCTAGCATTCCAAGAACACACCTTCACCCTCCCGTCCTGCATTTGCTTAAGTCCAGAATGCAAAACACCTTTCTTTCCTTCCTCCCTTGCTCTGCTCCCTTCCCCTTCTCTTCAAATTCCAAATGTGCGTCCCCTTCTATATAGTTCCCTTTATTCTCATTTTGTTTACCCCATATCACCAGACTTTCAAATATACTTATTACAATTAATGTGATTGAAAATACTGTCATTCCAAATTTATTTCTCCCTCTCCCCCTCCCCTCTCTCCCTCCCACTCGGTAATTTATACCTTATTCTTGTGCTTTTGTTGCCGTGTTTTCCTTTCTATCCCCCCCCACCACTCAACCGTGAAACACATGAGACCCCTTGGCATGGCCCATTTTTTGGTGCCAGTGCCAGGTATCCCCAAATCGTTTTGCAAGTCCCGATGAAAAAATGTGCAGAATGATAGACAATAAAGAGACAACCCCACAACACTCCATAGACATAACCAAAGACAATTGTGCTCCTCTCTTCCATTCCCCCACTCCTGGCCCTTCCCAGGCTCGCCCAGGGGGCTCTAATAGTGAACCTACTCCGGGGGGGGGGAACCCCACGTGTATCATACACATCAAATATTCTTTCAAACCCTCTTCCTCAGTGCCCCCCCCCCCCCTCCAGCAATAAGCAAAAAAAAAAAAAAAACTAACTAGTCGGAGGGAAGGGAGCAGAGACTATGAAAAATGCATTACCTAAAACCATTTCTTTCCCTCCTATCCCATTTTTACTGCTTGTTACTTATTCAAGATCCTTCTCTCGTTTTTTTTCCAGCCATGTCATTGCCTCCTCTGGGGTGTTAAGGTCTCCGCCAATGCAACCACCCTCAATTTTGAGGGGTACAACATAGCGTATGTGACCTTTAACTGTTGCAGTTTCCTCTTCACATCCGTGTACTTGGCCCTCTTTTTCTGGATCTCTGGGGAGAAGTCAGAGAAGAAAAGAACTCTAACCCCATTAAAGAGTATTTCCCTCCTTTCTCTCGCCTTTCGCAATATAGTTGCTTTATCCTTAAAATACAGCATTTTCAAAAAAGAATTGTCTTGGTTGACCTCCTGGTATTGACGCCCTAAATGGTATCCGGTGCGCCCTCTCCACCGCAAAGAAGGGTGAAAATGATTCCCTATTAAAAGTATCTATTATCCACTTTTCTGCAAAACCGACTGGGTTTGGGCCCTCACAGTGCTCCGGGAGCCCAACTATTCTTACATTGCACCTGCACATTCTGTTCTCCATATCTTCTATTTTAGTGGTGTAAGCGTTTATTTTTTTCTTTCATTAACTTCACTTCTTGCTTCAAAGGGTGTATATCATCCTCCAGTGCACTCACCCTACCCTCCATTGCCGTCTTTCGTTCCCTTATTTTTTGTACGTTGTGTCTCAGCAGGTTAACATCCTCCTTTATCTCCCTGAGCTGCTCCATCACATCCTGTAGGGATACTCTGCAGAGATTTACGGCCTGCAGAACCTCCTTCAAAGTGGGTTCTCTTTCCTCATTCATATTCACATTCATCTTCGAGGATAAACCATCATTTTCCACTACTGATGTCTCTGCTGTGCCTTGGCTTTTTCTCATTGCAGAGGTCCCTGTCTGTTTTTTTGTCTGGGATGCAGACTGGTTACCTTTGGTGGGAGTAGGGTTATGCGCAAACTTCCCCAGTTCAGCAGCGGCCTGGTTGCCTTTTTTTTTTGACATCTTGACCTAAAGAGGGCTATGCCAAAGCTATGCAAGCAGCACCGCTCACAATGTGCAGTGTTTGTGATGTGACTTATAAAGTGTAAAGCTGCGGCAATAATACGGTCCTCAGGCATCAGCTGCAGAAGAAGGTATCAGAAGGAGATGGCGAGAGAAAGTGGGGGGGAGGGTGGAAATACCAAATCTTTAAATACAGCAGTCTTCATACATACTAAGCCAGGCCATGCCCCCCTCCCCCAAATTCTTAAATGGCCTTTGCTTCACAATTCTCTCAAGGCTGCGGTTATTCCTGTTTCTTGTGCACCTTTTTCTATCACACTTTTTCCTTCCATTCAACATTCCATTAATATGCTTGCCCATGATTGTGAGGAAAGAGCAGCACTAAGTGCAGCAGGACAAATTTTAATGGGCAATAAAAGACAGCAACTTACAAGATGAAAGATGTCTCTGCGCTTTTATAATCAAATAAGGATCATCTGCTCCAGAGGAGGACTCAAAGGGATGGATATACAGTCTGTGCAGTCTATTGTCCTGGCTGCGCTGGGGGCTTCCAGCATTTCCTGGAGACACAGGTGCACTGGGAGAGAGCTGATGATGTCACATTCAGGCAGAATGCCTGAAGAAGGAGAACACATGCACGCGCACCGTCCGCTCACCTCTGTACCTGGATGTGGCATCATCGGCTCTCTCCCAGTGCACCCTTGTCTCTAGGAAGCGCTGGAAGCCACCAGCACGGCCGGGACAACAGACTGCATATCCATCCTTTTGCACCGAGTCTCTCTGGAGCAGATGATTTGATTATAAAAGCACTGACACATCTCTCATCTCGTAAGTTGCTGTCTTTTATTGCCCATTAAAATTTGTCCTGCTGCACTTAGAACGCGCTGCTCTTTCCTCTTCCCTTGTATCTCCTGCATCTCCTGAGTCCCTTCTAGCTCTTTTCAGAGCCTGCAGTCATTCAGCACCAGGACCTATATGTCAGCCTCCATAAACTCATGTTTTAGGACAATGAACTGGCCACTTTTACATCATACTGTGATCTATACACTCTCTTCCAGCATATAGACTTCATCTCACCTTGTGTATTCAAAGTACCAGGCCTATACCATTAATTCTGTCAGCTTGGATCTTCTTTTATTATCCTATTAGCGTCTTTTTTCTTTATAACCATAACTCCAGTGCACCAATTTTGTTTGTGTTTTTTGCCCTACTGAACCAGGCTGAGAGACCATTTAAAGGCTCAGGAAACCTTTACAGGTGGTTTGAGTTAATTAGCTGATTAGAGTGTGACACCGAGGGGTTGATTTACTAAAGCTGGAAAGTGCAAAATCTGGTGCAGTTCTACACAGAAACCAATCAGCTTCCAGGTTTCTTTGTCAGAGTTTAATTGAACAAGCTGAAATTAGAGGCTGATACCATGCACAGCTGCACCAGATTTAGCACTCTCCAGCTTTAGTGAATCAACCCCCAGGAGTCTGCAATATTGAACTTTTTCACAATATTCTAATTTTCTGAAATACTGAATTTGGGGTTTTCACCAGCTGTAAGCCATAATCGTCAAAATTAAAAGAAATAAATGCTTGAAATATATCACTCTGTGTGTAATGTATCTGTATAGTATATGAGTTTTACTTTTTGAATTGAATTACTGAAATAAATAAACTTTGTGATGATATTCTAATTTTTGAAATGCACCTGTATTTAAAATAGCTACGTAAATTGTTGGTACTATTTATGTACTTGTCATAAATAATAAATAAATACATTGGATACCTTTAATTTAGTGTAAAATATCACCTTCTAAAACATCTTGTATCCCAGTTGTATGAATTATTGTAAAGTTGAGTAATTTTTTCTAGGTATATGCTACATCTTTTCAATTCCAAGTGATTTCATTATTCAGTCTGGTTTTAACCTGAGGGACTTTGGGTAAACTCTTTAAGCCTCAAACACACTGGATGTCTATTTATCTATATATTCACTTATATATTTATTTATTTATAATATTGTTGTATTTTTTGCACAATATTTTAGTGGAAACACTCACTTTAATCAATTTTGTTTAGCGCAGTGTTCTTAGTTTATTATTTAACACTGGATGCTTAGCTCTGGTGCAGGAGGCTTCAGTGTTTAGGTGCAGGTAAAAAAGTTACAGGTCCATCGCCAGCAGCCTGTAAACGTTTATGGGAGGCTAACAGCTGCCGCAGTTGGACAGGGCTGGATGGTGCACCCCATGGTACATACGTTTAGGGCAGTATGCACAGTATAGCCCTGTCCAGTTGCAGCAGCTGTCAGCCTTTCATAGCAGTGGCGGCTGGTGATCCATTTTTTTTGGGTGGGGGGGGACAGCAAAAATTTTAATTCGCTATTGTCACACAACTGGGTGGGCTCAGGGCGCAGTGCTCTGCTACCTGAACACACCCTTTATTAATGCCAATTAGAGCTTCAGGCTCTAATCATGTGCTTCAAAAAAAAAATCCATGCGTCCGGCGCCCTGCATGTAGATTAGGGGCCGGGTGCATGGATTAGGAGGGTGGCGCCCCGCCACTGTTTAATAGACTTTTACAGGCAGCTGGCAGTGGTGATGGTGTGTCTGCACCTTCCACCTGCACCTAAATGCCAGAACTTCATGTAGCGGGGTTAAATGCCAAGTGTTATAGAGTGTTCTAGAGGTACCTTTACCATTGTATGTGTTGCGCAAGTCCAGATATTTGCACATATCTTCTAATTATTATAGGTGCCCACAAATATTGGCGAAGGGGATGTCAGATGTACATGCACACTCCAATCACCCCCCCCCAGAGTGTTGAATAAGCATTGGCACACATTTACAGCCTTGGGGATGAGAGGAGCAATTGGAGTTAATAGCAAATAGATCCTGCCAGTGCTGCTTACCACCTAGAGAAGAGTATTGTTCAAGTAAGTTTCCTAAACTAAAGAGGGGTTGCCCTCGTACACAAGATTGTTTTTCGATTCATTTGAAATATTACATATTATCTCAGTGGACTAAAGCCACACAAAGCAGACTAAAAATAGATTATAGCATGTTTGGCCAGCTTAAAGTGGTTGTCAAGTCATGACAACCACTTTAAACTACAAGTAAGCCTATAATAAGGCTTACCTGTAGGTCCCGGGAGTATCTCCTAAACTTGCACCGTTTAGGAGATATTCCCTGTATCTGCATGTGCCGACATCATCGGCACATGCACAGTGAAGAAACAGCCCGACTGGGATGTTTCTTCACTATGTGTGCCGTAAATGACGGCTCCCGTGTGCATGCGTGGGAGTGATGTCAGCACGGCTCCTACCAATCACAGCACTGGAGTCCGGACACAACATGACGCCGGTCACAGTGGTACTCGGGGACCACTGCAACGGCGTTGATCTAAGGTAAGCATTTCATAATGAGCTAGTATGCGATGCATACTAGCTCATTATGCCTTTCTCTTGCAGGTGTTTTTTTTGTTAGCCTTGACAACCACTTTAAGGTGTCATGCACACAGGATGTTTTTGGACGTTTTTACTGACGTTTTTAGAAATTATTTTAACGTCCTGTGTGCATGAGGCCTAACACTTTTCAAGCACAAACTCTGCCTTAGCTAGGGAATATGTTAGAGATTTTTATGTGAGAGAACTATAGAGCCTATCAATGTACATCATTTCTTACAATATGAAAAATATTTGCAAGTAAATGTATGTTCAAGCATAGGAATTTGAATTTGCATATATGAGGCTTCAGTGATCTGCTTAGATGTAATCCAAGATACCTAAATAGTGGGACCAATGAATCATGCAAAACAGTTCAGATTGTGTATTTTGAGAAGCAATTATTATTCACTGCTAACCTCAAAGTATAACAAAGGGCAAAACTTGTTTTCTAGTTTTGGATAGATAGGGCAGAAATGATATCCTCTGTCAGGTTTTTATCGCTGTCTGTGACCCCACTATGGATATTCACCCACTCCATTTGTCCTCTTTATTGTTATCACAGAGAGTTAAAGTGAATGAAAATCCCAAATCCATAGAACCTAATGTAGATTCGTCTAGTGACTTCGGAGTATATACGTTTAAGTTTAAGGATACGAACTTGTATGTAAATGAACGTTTATAAAAAGTATAACATT
>BLSH010501138.1:1285272-1312102 GCA_018402905.1 Glandirana rugosa | reverse complement strand
AGTTATGGTGACCCTGGGGACAACCAGGGATTCCCTCACTTTGGGGGGGGGGGGGTTTCTTGCCATTTGGACAGGAAGTGAAGAGAAATCTCAACTATGGGACACAGATGGCAAAAAAAAAAAGCAGGGGTTATAACCCTTCCTTACTCTATAGTTACATAGTTGGTATGGTTGAATAAAGACAACAGTCCATCCAGTTCAACCTGTGTTGGTATGTGTGTGCGTGTAGAAAATAATTTCCCACATCCCTGTATATTGTGTTCGCTAAGATGCACATCCAAGAGTCTTTTAAAATTATCCATACTTCCTGCCGACACCACCGATTGTGGTGTCAGCAGGCTAAAATGAAATAAAAGTTTTGCCTTTAGATCTATGTTAATTATGAATAATGTTGCACTTAGACATGGCATGCAGGGTTTTTGTTAGCATGCAGTCCCATGTTTGTTTATTGGAAAGCTTGGAGAAAGGTTAGAAAGATCTGCCACATGTTTATTGCTATGTCCATGTCATGGGATTTGTAGATGGGTTTCCTCTCTCCCCCGATCCTGTATTTGCTTTGTAGATGGCATCCTACCAATGTCCTTTAATTTGTTTTTCCAGAGGCTTCAATTCTTGCAAGAGAATTAATAGCAAGTTCAGGGGTTCATCACATGGACAGTAGCTGCACCAAACAATTCTAAAGAGTTTTTGCTTTAGAATATAAAGAGAGTCTCATAACTACAAATTCTATGTCAAACTGCCCTAATGGGTGAGCCTGGACACATAACAAAGAAGCTCAATTAATACATCCATTTTTTTAAATAGGGGTCTATTTTTCAATAGTGTCATCCTAGATTCACACAACTTTGACCTGATATTTACACATTTTTTTAACTGAGTTAAAATGTGTGTATCTTGGGTCAAAACATTGGTAAACTGACCCCACGGTACCTCAAACGGTGTTTGTACTAGTCGCCTGTAATCCTCTGTACATTCATACTAGGAGAGGTAGAGACAACACTGTAGGACAATTCATTTTTTATACATTGCAGAGTGCTGGGAATCTGACAAATGGAACTTGTTGTCTGGAGGAGACAGCAGAGAGATGGCCTGACTGGGGAGCTGCTGTTTCTCCATGTCTGTCAGGTGGAGTATTTGGATCAGGATTTCCATATTTTGGCAGGTAAAACAGTTCACTCATATGCATTTCAGCTTTGCATTTAACTTTTTGCTTAGAATAAAGCTGGCCATAGATGGATAGACTTTGGAACGAAAATTCTTAAAGGATAAGTTAACCTTTAATTTAAAAAAATGTGCATGTATTATTTTTTTCTGATAAACCTGCAGAGCATTGCACCTGTGATCAGGGTGCAATGCCAGGGTCCTGCACACACTGCCTCCAGTTTGCCCATATTTCCATACGGGCAGACAGCTACAAAGCTAGACAAAGGGGTCAATCAACTACGAAAATGCTCATCGGCGCCCTTGAAGTTCATTGAGAGCAACAAGCTGTCTGCCAAAGTAGAAGATGGGGCTTGTAGTTCATTCATTCACAGATTGTTGTGAATGAATATCATGGCTGCGTGGGTGGAGCCCTGCAGAGCCGTGCTGGTTTTGAAAAGTGACAGCGGGTGTAGGGAGAAGATCCCCCACTTGCTGTGACAGTGGGTCCTGGGGGGAGGGGCACACACCATATTACACATTACATACTAACCTATCCTTTAAAAATATCTTAGGAAAATTTTTACTAACATTTTCAGAACAATCTCAGAAGATTTGAATGTTGTTTAAAATATTTTGTTCGCTGTTTGATTTTGAAATGAGTGAACTTTACGGATCAAAAACTACTTACACTGCTAGAAATGTGTTTGACAAAAATTTTACATCTTGCACCTTTAAATTTTCTCATCACTGCGTTTGGAAAATAATGTCAATGTGTCTAATAATTAGAAAAGAATAGCAAAAAGTAGGCGCTTAATTACTCACTGTACATATACAATACCACAATCTTTCACTATCCACAACCAGTTAATTCAATTTAAACATCCTATATTGCAACAGGATCAGTTTGATATGAGTCCAAATATAATAGATTACTAAGATGACGTATAATATAAAATATGACAAATCACTAGAAAAAAGTCCCAATCCACCATGTAAGACTGCTTGTGAGCTTCCTGAAGACGTGTTATACGTAAAACTCCCATTTGGAACGCATGTTGGCTCAGTGTCCACGAACAGCGGCACAATCATATTTGACAGAAGAGCTGAATGTGTTAGTTTCTCACAGACATCTACAGAATGTGAGCACTGATTTTACTGTTACCTTGTCTGCACTTAAATTTAATAAATATACTGCGCAATGATCTACTCCTTGGATTCTTTACCATAAGGATCTCCAGTTTGGGATACTATAGGACCTTGCTGGAGAGGAGTGGATAAAGACCTAGGCTTTGTATACAGCCTAATGGCTTCTTTGTCAACCACATCTTTCTGGTTAGTGGATACTTCACCTGGGATGTAGAGAGAGTACTTATTCATCTACGAAGAAGAGATAGCCATCACAAGCAGTCTCACATGATGGATTAAGTGGTGGATTGGGACTTTTTCCTAGAGATTTGTCATATTTTATATTATACTTCATCTTAGTGATCTACTATATTTTATTATATATATGGACTGATCCTGTCACAATATAGTATGTATTTTACATTTTTTAAGAGAATTCAAGGAAGTGCCTTTATTGTGTTTTGTTACAAAAAAAAAAAAACTTTCTTAGAACATTTTCTAATAATTTTTGTTTAAAATTCTACCCACCTATATAACAGTGTTCTCTGTAATAGGCTGTTATTTGTAAATGTTGACATCAACCCTGATGGTAGCTGGAATATTAAAGGATAAGTTCACCTTGGGGAACATATTACATGTTCCACTCATTTTTAGGGCGCAACATGTTCCCACTCCTGCAGCCGCTCCCCTGCCTACAGTGACAGCAAGCAGGAGACTCCCCCCAATTGCTGTCACTATTTAATGCATCTGTGCGGGGCTCCACCGGCCTGCGTCATTCATTCACAGAGTTCTGTGAATGGGAAACTACAAGTACCAACACACATGGGAGTGCTTAGTCATAACCACGGGGGAGTCAAGAGCAGTGTCATATCTCTTACCAAAGGAATTTGGGTGAGGAATTCGGGATTGTAGGTAAAATATCCAAAACAGTGTTTTGGATATTTAACCTAACAACCCGAATTCCACAGGTGTCTACCCCTTGGTAAGAGGTATACAGTGGGGAAAATAATTATTTGATCCCCTGCAGATTTTGTAAGTTTGCCCACTTACAAAGAAATGAAGGGTCTAAATTTTTTTTAACGTAGGTGCATTTTAAATGATAGAGACAGATTATCAACCAAAAATCAAAAAAAAAAAAAAAATGATACAAAAGTTATAAATTGAGTTGCAGTTCAGTGAGTAAAACAAGCAAAACATGACTAATGCCTCGTACACATGGTTCGATGATCGCACGTACGATCGTGTCGAATCGTATGTTGGCTGTTGTATGCAGCATACTGGCTGCACTACACGATCGTACGTCTGCAGAAGAACGTTCAGGTGCATGTAATTAGCATCCAGCCATTCCTGACTTTGGGCTTGCGTGTTTTGCACAATACAACTTTGTTGTACCAACTGCTCTGTGCACACGATACAACGGTCGTATGAGAGCTTATTGGTACGGCCAAGTTTTCTAGTCTGCTCATACAACTCCCTTGTACGACCGTCGTATGTTCGACTGTTCAAATCGCGCATACGAACGATCGATTTCGCATACAACGGTCGTGAGTACGACCTGTTGTATGCGATCGTCGAACCCTGTGTACGGGGCTTAAGTCTAGGTTCACACCTATTTGTTTTTTACTGCATTTTGTAGTTTGCAGAAATGCACTACAGTCCATTTAACATGGCTTCCTATGGATGTAGTCCACATCTGTGCGTTTTGCGGTGTTGCGTTTTTTGGAAAGGGTCGGGGACTTTTTTTCTCACTGCAGTTTGCGTTTTGCATGCAATAGACTTCAATGGAACTGCGCAACACAAGAAATGCAAGTGTTGCTTTTTCGATGCACTTTTGATGTTCTTTTACCGTGATTTGCGTTTTGCTTTTTTAAATCTGCCCAGTAAAAAATCCCCCCCCCCCCCAAAAAAAACATAAAAAACCCTGCAAATGTAAATCGCAGCAAAATCGTGGTACAATACTGGAAAAAAACACAGAAAGTGCAGCTGCATAGGTGTGAACCTAGACTTAGTGCTTGGTGGAGAAACCCTTGTTGGCAATCACAGAGGGCAGACATTTTTTGGATGGTTACCAGGTTTGCACACATCTCAGGAGGGATTTTGGTTCACTCTTTTTTTGCAGATCCTCTGTAAATCCTTAAAGTGTTTGTTAATGCAACATTAGAAGTCACTGGCAGCCCCTCCATTATATTAAGGCATAGCACACTGTCAGTTCCGATAAAAAGCTGAGATCTCCCTCTGATGTCAGCCGGGAAGATCACATGGCCGCTCAGCCTCTCCTGCAAATGCCTTGTCTAGGAGCTATAAAGCAACCACAGGACACATAACCGGCCTGAAGAGGTATTTACAAGCCTCATTTTTGGAAAAGATATATACAGTGTGCTATGCCTTAATATATTGGAGGGGCTGTCAGTGAATATAATATTTTTTTGATTAGTACTGTATGCTTTGGGTCATTGTCATGCTGGAAGACCCATCTATGACCCATCTTTAGTGTTCTGGCTGAAGGAAGAAGGTTCTCATCTAACTTTTTACAATACATGGCCCAGTCCATTGGCCCCTCAATGTGGCAAAGTTGGCCTGTATGTTTAGCAGAGAAACAGCCCCAAAGCATAATGTTTCCACCTCCGTGCTTTACTGTCGGGATGGTGTTCTTAGGGTCATAGTCGAGTTAATGTCAAAGAGCTAAATTTTGGTCTGATCTGACCACAGCACTTTCTCCCAATCCTCCTCTGAATCATTTAGATGTTCATTGGCAAACTTCAGACAGGCCTGTACATGTGCCTTCATGAGCAGGGGGGCCTGCAGGATTTCAATCCATGGCGGTGTATTGTGTTACCAATGGTTTGTTTGGTGACTGTGGTCCCAACTGCCTTGAGATTGTTCACAAGCTCCTCCCGTGTAGTTCTGGGCTGGTCCCTCACTTTTCTCATGATCATACTTTACCCCATGAGGCAAAACATGCATGGAGCGCCAGACTGAAGGTGATTCATGGTTATTTTGTATTTCTTCTATTTGAGAATAATCGCTCCAACAGTTGTCACCTTCTTGCCAAGATTCTTGCTGATGGTCTTGTAACCCATTCCAGCCTTGTGCAGGTCTACAATCTTCTCCCTGATGTCCTTCTCTTTGGTCTTGCCCATGATGGTGAGGTTTGAATGGAAGAAAGAGATTCTGTGGACAGGCGTCTTTTATACACATAAGGAGTTGCTGTTAGGAGCACCTTCTTAAATTGACAGGACAAATCTGTACCACATGAGCACATACTGTAGCCAGTCTGTAGGAGCCAGAATTATTGTTGCTTGGTAGGGGATCCAATACTTATTTTACTCACTGAACTGCAACTTAATTTATAACATTTGTATCATGTGTTTTTTTTCTGGCTTTTTGGTTTATATTCTGTCTCTATCATTTAAAATACACCTATGATAACATTCATAGACCCTTCATTTCTTTGTAAGTGGGCAAACTTACTAAATCTGTAGGAGATCAAATAATTATTTTCCCAACTGCATATGACACTGCTCTTGACTCCCCTGTGGCTATGACTGAGCACTCCTAGTGTGAAACATGTCAACTGTAACCGATCCTGTGCTATTGTCCCATGTTTGAAGAATAAAGGACGTTTTATTGGATTACAACTGTGGTATGCAATTCTCAATTCTATATCACTGTGGTAGCGAGCTGGGGCCAGCACATGTGAATAATCCATTGCATGCCACACCTGAGCAGTATCCTGTTCTTTAGTTAGAAGACAGATACACTGACAGGTCTGTGGGAGTCCTGCATGGCTCCCGTGATCAGCAATACTTTACAGGCTCCAAGTAAAAAATTTATAAACGCACACTTTTTACCTACAAAAAGATGTGCACTTATTTTTTTTTTAAAAAGGTGAATTTATCCTTAAGGGCCAGTTCACACTGTAAGTGTGGTCGAGATCAGATGTGCTTTGCACCGCACTTCAGTGCAAATCACATGCAATCTCTGTGCGATGCGATTTCAGCCATACAGATAGTATGTCTGAATCTGCATCACATTCGGATCAAACTCACACAGGACCCTTTTGTGGTCCGCAACAGAATCGGATTGCATGGGTGTTCACACCCATGCGATCGGATTCCTGTTTAAATTTGCAGTTCGCACTGCGATATGCAAACTGATTTGGGGGTGTCATTAGCTTTCTATTGACATTCCCGGTAGTGTGAACTGTCTGCGATTCGGGTGCAATGCGGGAACCCGCAGTGGATTCACAGGGTTCTCGCATCACACTGGTGTGAACTGAGCCTAAATCTCTGCCTATAATGCGAACTTCACCCACTTTTCTGCCAAACACCAACCCGATCAATCCCTAGGAATCATTGGATAACACCACAACATGCCTTCAGGATTCTGAAAATCTGTATTGTACTTCAAAAACAGCAATAGTATCAAGGAATGGGTTCAGCAAAGGCTGCAGAAATGTAAAACAAACAGAGAAAATGACCAGATACTATACAATTCCAGCTCTGTTGTAAAATAAATAGTATTACCACTTTTCAATCATCACAGAAACAAGAAAATAAAAAAATAATACTTGCATACAGAGTTGACAGTAAAAATGATTCAGGCACTTGCACATTGCATATACAGTACATTTACAGTAGAAGTACGCACTTTATTCAAAAGGTACAACGCACAGTGGAAGCAAATGTTTTGTGGGCTGGAAGAATACTCATGGGAATGATGCCTGTCAGTTCATTTGGATTTAGAGACATCATATGGCAATGCAGCTGCAACATCCCTGAGGTGCTCAGAATGCAGTTTAACAATTGTCTCACAATTCACAACATAGCTTGGGCACTAAGGAAACAATACTAGGCCTTATTTGGATACCTTCAGGTGATTATAAATGGCCGCGTGTACCAAACAAAGTTATTTAGCAAGCAGTGGGGAGATTACTAAAACTGGTGAACACAGAATCTGATGCAGCTGTGCATGGTAACCAATCAGTTTCTATTGTCAAAGCTTCAAGCCTCGTACACACGGGACGACGATCGCATTCAACAGGTCGTACTCACGACCGTTGTATGCGATATCGATCATTCGTATGCGCGATTTGAACAGTCGAACATACGACGGTCGTACAAGGGAGTTGTATGGGCAGACTAGGAAACTTGGTCGTACCAACAAGCTCTCATACGACCGTTGTATCGTGTGTACGGAGCAGTTGGTACAACAAGTTGTATTGTGCAATACACGCATGCTCCGAAGTCAGGAATGGCTGGATGCTAATTACATGCACCTGAACGTTCTTTCCCTGGACGTACGATTGTGTAGTGCAGTCAGTATGCTGCATACAACAGCCAACATACGATTCAACACGGTCGTACGTGCGATCGTCGTCCCGTGTGTACGAGGCTTTAAGTCTAGGTTCACACCTATGCGGCTGCGCTTTCTGCATTTTTTCCCGTTTTGCACTGTATTTTTACTGCAATTTGCGGTCTTTAATTTTTTTTTGGGGGGGGGGGATTTGTTGCTGGGCAGATTTAACCGCTTCCCGACCACCGTACGACTATAAGCGGTGACAGCATGGCTCTGTCAATGGTAAAAATGTCAGAAATTAATTCACGTGGTTTGTAAACATGGCAAATTTTGCGCAAACCAATTAATAAATGCCAATTGCGATTTTTTTTTTTACCAAAAATATGAGGAGGAATATAAATCAGCCAAAACCGATGAATACATTTGTTTTTTTTTATATATATATTTTTGGATTTGTATTTTAGCAAAAAGTAAGAAATATTGTTTTTTTTTTTCAAAATTGTCGCTCTTTTTTTGTTTATAGCGGTGATCAGAAATGACGCAGAGGTGATCAAATAGCAACAAAAGAAAGCTCTATTTGTGGGAAAAAAGGAAGCAAATTTTGTTTGGGTACAATGTCGCATGACTGCACAATTGTCAGTTAAAGCGACGCAGTGCCGAATCGCAAAAAGTGCTCTGGTCCTAAGCTGGGAAATCCTTCCGGTCCTGAAGTGGTTAAAAACGCAAATCCAGGCAAAATCGCTGTAAAATCGCAGTAAAAATGCCTTTCTGATGCAGTTCCAAGTCTATTGCATACAAAATGCAAACTGCAGTGAGAAAAAAAGTCCCAGACTCTTTCCAAAAAAACACAAGGCTGCAAAACGCACAGATGTGAACTACATCCATAGGAAACCATGTTAAATGGACTGTAGTGCATTTCCGTAAACTGCAAAACGTGGTAAAAAATGCATAGGTGTGAACCTAGACCAGGGGTAGGCAACCTGCGGCCCTCCAGCTGTTGCAAAACTTCAAGTTCCATCATGCCTCTGGGAGTAATTGTAACTGCCAGCCTTGCAATGCCTCGTGGGAAATGTAGTTCCACAACAGCTGGAGGGCCACAGGTTGCCTACCCCTGACCTAGACTAATTGAACAAGCTGTAAGAAGCTGATTACTAAGTTACTAAGCACAGCTGCACCAGATTCTGTGCGCACCAGTTTTAGTAAATCTCCCCCTCTTTTTCAGGATCCATGTATTCTAACAATAGTGTTTCTTTAAAATACATACTACCTCCAGTGAATCCATACATCTTTATCTAGAATTTCAAGTTGCATCCTCAGCATTTAAAGCTGTGTATACACATTTGGTTGTTCTTTCAATCAACTAGGGGATTGAACAAAAATACCGACAGATCTCCGCATCAACACAAATGATGCGGATACAGAGATCTCTCCAGCTGTTCTATTCTGACAGTGGGGGATCCCACCCCAATGTCAGAATACACAGATCAGCACTGCAGCTATTGGCCGCATGTGCTGATCAAATGCTGGTTTTCCAGCATGACCATTCAACAGAAGCTAGTCATTAGACTGTCTCCTGTTAAACAGACAGTGGAACATACTGACTGAAATTTGTCTGGTTCCTGCTGAATTGGCCAATTTTCGGTTTGTGTATACCCTGCTTAACACTTTCTATGGGCCCGCCGCCCACCCACCCTTCTATCACTTCCTATGGGCCCACCCCCCAGAGCAGCAGGACCATTGGATTCACTGGAGGCAGTATTGGTAAGTATTTTGCATGTATTTAAAACCTAACGCCATCTTTCCTTTCACTGTAAAATGTTTGCCTGGGCCAAGCTGGCCAAAACAAACTCTCTCCTTTACTAATTGCTGCAGCTGCTGTTAGGCCTGATTCACACCTATGCATTTTTAGTGCTTTTTGCATTTTGCAGATTTGCAATGCAGAACGTGTTCTATAGGAAACCGTGCAATGCAAAAAGCACTAAAAATGCATAGATGTGAATCCAGCCTAAAGCCTCGTACACACTGTTCCATTTTTGTACGACTGCATTTTTGTCAAAAGCGCGTGTCCAAGATTTTGTAAAGCATACTGGCTGTACGAAAATTGTCGTTCGACAAAGGCAAACCTAGTTATGTACTAGGAGAGTCTAAAGAGGAAGTTTATTTTTGGTGCGTCACCCTTTGGGCCACTTCCGCTGATTTCGCTATTAAAACAATGATGATGTGCGCTGCATTTCTTTCAGTTGCCGCTTCACGAATATTAATTGTGAATTACGATCGCCAGTTTACACGACCAAACACTTCCGGGTCGTTCCTTGGTTCTGAATATGCATGTTTGTACTTTCGACTTTTGTGCGTCGATTTCTGTACACACCGTCCGAAAATCGGACGTGGCGTTGTCGACAGACAAAAATTTACTAGTCTGCACATCCAGCTTTTGTCTGACGAAAAAAGCAAATTTGCTGTCGAAAGGAGCATACTAGCAGGAAGAATTTCGGATGACAGGCTGTCGCAGGATTATTCCCGTCCGAATTTCGCATCGTGTGTACGGCCTTTAGTGCTGTGTAAACTGTCAAGTTCCATACTATGTGCAGTGCTGTGTCCTGGCAGTGGTACAGGGACTTCCCATCTGCAGTGCTGTATACTGTGTGTAGCTGATGCTATATTCAATGTATATATTGCTGACAGCAGCTGCAGCAATTAGTAAAATAAATAGCTTGTTTGGGCCAGCTTGGCCCACGCAAATTATTTAAAGTGAAAAATGGAGCTAGGCTTCAAATACATGCTTTATATTTTCCAATAATGCCTCTAATGAATCCAATTTTCCTCCTGCCATGGGGACAGGGGGCCCAGAAGAAGTGTCGGACACTGATGATTCTACTGGCACTTCTACCTTTGCAAAAGAAAGAAGATTGGAGTCACTGGAAGAAGTGCTGGTAAGTATAAGGCCTCATACACACGGACGTTTTTTGACGCCGACGTTTTCTGGCGTTTTTTGCAGCTCTCCATGTTAGTCAATGGCCCCATAAAAACGTCAGCGTTTTTGAGCTGTAGGTGGCGTCGGCGTTAGTGAGCAGAAAGTAGAACCCATGGCCATCGCGTTCTGAGGCTGTAACGTTTTGACGTTTTTTGACGCCGACGCCACAATAAGCCAACAAACGCCAACAAACGCCACCTATTATTATACCGGCGTTTTCCGGCGTTTTTTGACGCCAACGTTTTTAGGTTGAAAAATAGCAGAGCGATGATTTTTTTTAAAAAACGCCTATTGACGCCGACGCTCACTAACGCCGAAAAACGTCAATACATAACGCCGAAAAACGTCGCCTTTTTTTCCTTGACGTCGGGCCCGACGTTTTGTTTATTTTTTTATATACGCCCGTGTGTATGAGGCCTAATGCATGAATTTCAAAGAAACGCTTTAGTTTAATACATGGATCCTGAAAACAGAGTCTCTTTAAGATTTCAAGTCACCCAAAAAGATTTTTGTTTGGCACTCACAGTCATTTATAATTACAGTATATACAGCACTGACAGCAGCTGCGGCAATTAGTAAAGGAAATACTTTGTTTGAGCCAGCTTGGTCCAAACAAACTATTTAAAGTGAAAGGGAAGATGGAGTTAGGATTTAAGAAAACTGTTTCATTAGAATACATCGATTTCGAAAACAGTGTCTCTTTAAGCTTACAAGTCCACCAAAAAGATTTTGTGATGGTACCCACTAATCATGGCCGTTTATAATCATAAGCACCCTAACAAGCAGGGCCCTCTGTTTCCTTCCATATTGTATTGTAACTGTACTGTCTGCCCTCATGTTGTAAAGCGCTGGCGCTATATAAATCCTTTATAATAATAATAATAAGCATGTATTTTAAACAGGCACTGTCATTAAGATACATACTCCTGTAGGTAGAGGCTTTTATGCAATGCGTATGGCACAGAGGGAGTTATTGTAGGCACGGATATTGGCGTGCCTAGGCAAGAAATCCTATTCACCTCCTATATAGAGGCACAGCATAAAAACTAGTTTGAAAAGAGCCTAAAGGCCCGTACACACGATGCGAATTTCAGACAGGAATTTTTGTTAAACAGCCAATCGTCTGAAATTCTTACCGTTAGTATGCTCCATTCGAAAGCTGGATGTGCAGGCTATAAACATTTTTTCGTCTGTCAACTCAACGTCCGATTTTCGTATCATTAGTACGGTTTACGTACGAAAAAAATCATACGATCACTACTATGCATGTTTAGAAATGAAAAAACACATACAAAACTATTCAACACATTACGTCACTTCTGACGGTGAATTCGGTCATATGGAAGCATCCAACAAAAAACGGACGTTCTGTCGTCCGAAATTCGCATCGTGTGTACGAGGCTTAAAGCTGGATACACACTATACAAAATTGTCTTTAGATTTTTTCTTTTAGATTTACCCAAACCATATAATATGAGGTCAAACCTTTAAGGCCCGTACACACGGTACAATTATCGGCCGAAAATTGTCGTACGACAGCCTGACGTCCGATAATCCGACCGTTAGTATTCTCCATTCGACGGTCGATTTTCAATTATCATCCAACAAAAGTTGTATGAGCAAACTAGAAAACATTTGTCTGCTGACAAGGCGCCGTCCGATTTTCGGCTCGTCTGTACAGAAGTTGTGCAAACAAAAGTTGTAAGTACAAACACACATGTTCGGGACCCAGGAAGTGGTCGGTCGTGTAACCTGTGTTCGTAATTCACAATTCACAATCAACTGAACTTCCTCTTTATACGCTCGTAGCGTGTCACTACGTTCGCATACGTCAGTATGCTAGATAAAATCACGGACAGCCGATTTTGGGAAAAGTTGGACGTGCGGTCGTATGACAATCACAGCGTGTGTATGAGGCTTAACAGTTTCAATTTGTATGCAAGCAGACAGGTACTACATGGTTTTGGTAAATCTAAAGGAAATCAGACAACAAAAGTTGTATAGTATCTATGGGGTCTAATGCTGGCCATACATTATACAATTTTCTTGTTCAACTTTCCTTTAGATTTACCATAACCATATAATATGAGGTCAAACCTAAACACTTTCAATTTGTATGCAGTCAGGCAGGCCCCTTGCACTACATAGTTGAAAGTAAATCCAAAGGAAATTGAATAAGATAATTGTATAGTGTATGGCCAGCCTAAGAAACACAAGCAAATGCTAAGTGCTTTATGAGGTGCAGCAGTTGGTGGAACCTGATCAATACAGCTTGTTGGACATCCCATTACAAAACCAGGGACATTAATATAGTTATTAATTTGGCGGTCAGGGCCCTCCGTTTTTTTCCACACGTGTCAAATCAATTGTCTAAAATGCCTTTGTATGTTCAAGTATTTCACTGTAAATGCTATGTTGATTTAAACTTTAATTTATCCTTTAGCTATATGGTAAGTGTGAAAGTTAGGTGTCCACAACCTTTTGGCCACATAGTGTATCTGTATCATAAGGACTACCTTATTTGTTCTTTAATTTTTCTGTTGGTTCAACTGGATGGACTTGTGTCTTTTTTTACCCTAACTAAATATGTCTTTGTCTTTCTTGTGTTTTTTTTATTTTTTTATTAGTATTGTTATTATTATTATTATTGATTTCTTCACTCAACAGATATGGAATAGGAGCATTTGTTTCTCTCATCCCAAGATCCTATGCTGTGGTGACTACACTTATTAAGGCATTATTAGTAAACTGAAGGACTACACTTTCATGAATATCACTCCAGTACCCACTAGGCACAGCTCTGATTGCAGGTTGTGCTCCCACATGCCAGCAAATCATTGTTCAATCTTTGACAATTTTAGCCAAATAGATGAGTTATATAATAGCACATACAAGCTACATAAACCTCATATAAATACATAATGTCACTGCTTTGTTTTCATAATGACAGTGAATGATCTGGTGATTTGGTAATTGATTGCAAATGCAGCAATGCCCATATGCCTTGTTCACATAGGCTTCAGCTTGTATAAGGGCGATGTTGTACAGCAAGCTTTTGCAAAGCATTTGTTAAACTTTTGGCAAGCATTACCTGAAACCGCAAAAAAAACTCAGTTCCGGAAGCATTTTGAAAGCTGCTGTTCGTAGTTAAAATAAAAGTTTTGCAAACTCTCTGTAAGGCTGGATTCACACCTTTGCATTTTGCAGATTTTCACAGCAAAACGTGTTCCATAGGAAACCATGTCAAATGGACTGCAGTGCAAATCTGCAAAAAGCACTAAAAATGCATAGGTGTGAATCCAGCCTTAAATCTTGCTGTTCATACTGCTCCTATAAAAGATAAAGGTCCTTGCAGACAAGGCTTAACTAGCATTTTTCAACTGCAGCTCTCAAGTAACCCTGAATAATCATGTTTTCAGGATTTCCTCAGGAGGAACTGTTGATCATTAAGACAAGTTAAAGCAAAACTAAAGGCAATTTTTTTTTTTTTGGCTATAGTAAGGAAAGATTATAACCCTTGCTTTTTGCCTGTGCCTGTGTCCCAGAGGCAAAACGGAAACTGATAGGAAATCTCTCCAAAGTGAGGCAACCCAAGATTTCCCCTCTATTACTGTTCTAGAGACAAACCCAAAATTAGGTATTTTCTTTTACTTTCAGAGAGAACAGCAAACATGATAAACAGAGAGGGTGAATCTCCAAACCGCAATAAAAACCTGACAGGAGTTCTAATCCCTCTCCACTCTATTCAAAATAAAATGCTTTGCCTTCAGTTACACTTTAAATTATCTGTGCAGAAAAAGGAAAACATAATGTGTGGAAGATCCCCTAGGACTAGGACTACCCTAGTTATGGGCTTTTCCATTTTATTTAAAGGCAAGCCTCTTAAATGGGGGTGTTAAAGAACTGTTATCATGAAAAATATTGCATTCTGTAGACGGTTAACATACTAAATGATAGCATGTTGTATATTAGATAAATTATTTGAAATGAACATGCCTTCTATTTTTCTATATATTTACATGCAGACCAAGCTGTCCAGCAAAAGTGACAGTTATACGGATTTGGATAAACTAAACATGCTCTAGATGAACTTATAATAGGTAGCTTTTATTTACATGGTTTACTCTTTATAACAACGAAAAATGCTGTTGTAAAAGTTCAGGCACCTCTAAAAGTATTGTTTCATCCTATCACTGTCACTTTTGTTGGACAGCTTGGTCCGCAGCTCAATGCGGGGAAAAATAAATAATAATATGTAAAATAAAAAATGAATTCATACACACTATTATTGCAATAATTTCCAGATACAGCTACCAGAATACAAATATTTTCACAATAGTGATCCTCTAATACACAATGCCTGAGGTCCCCTGTTCAGAAACCTTGCTCTTCTGCCTCAGAATTTACCGGAATTGTTGGGTTTTATCAATAAAAAAAAGCTAAAACCAGAATAGTTGTAAAGTGTTACTAAACCCAGGACTCAGTACACACAACATGGAAATCCAATAATAAATCTTCTATCAGTGTCCAGCCAAGCACTGGTTAAAGCTTGTAGGAGGAGTTTTCATTCTCCTCTGACTGTCCTATAAGGCTGCAGGACCCCTGAGCCTCTGTCTGGACAGTGCTGATTGGCCCGGTGTTGATCAAATGCATCCTCCCAAGAAAAAAAAAAAATCTTTAGCAATACATATCAAACTGAGCACGTGCAGAGCACCCCCAGGGCTCTGTTCTATGCAGAGGATTAACCGTTAGGCTCCACAGTGAGTATAACAAGCATGCTTTACTGCATATACAGACTGATTTTACTGTTGTGGGCTTAGTAACACTTTAAGTAAAGCTATAAAGACAAGATTTTCCTAGCACTCCAGTGGACCCTATGGTTTGTTTTACATAAATTTCAGCTTCCATAAAAGCACTGTGAACAGCAAGATTGGACAAAGCATTGCAGAGCTTTCAGGAATGCTTGTTGAAGTTTTTAAAGTGCCATTGAACTCAATTTTGTAAATGTTGAACACAGATCCTAATGGGAGTACTGATTGCCAATTTAAACAAGCTGCCAGTAGGTTTCAGCAGGCTTTCAACAGGCCTTAAGAAGTACTGAAGCCTGCTAGCAGCTTGTTAAAAGTGGCAATCAGCATTCCCATTAGGATGTGTTCCACATTTACAAAGTGGGTTCTAAATGATACTTTAAAAGCTTGCTAAAAGCTCAGCAAATGCTTTGTCAAATCTTGCTTTTCACACTGCTCTTATACAAGATGAAACCTGTGTGATACAGGTCTATTTCAATCAGCGAAGTGCAGGGTTTCAGAGATTGGAATAACCTCATCATATTATTCTTCCAGTAAAGGGACTTCCCTCTTTTAATACTGAAAGCAGAAAGCATCGTTAATAACACATCCATACATGTTCACGAATACTGCTAATTGTTTTACTATACATAATTATATACCAAGTATACAGTAGCAGTAACAGTTCTTAATACAATTGCAACATATATTGCAACTGCAGAATATTTTCTCAGTGGTCATTATTTGTCTTCCGGAAAAAAAGCCTCCTGTGATTCTGCTGAGACAGAACATATCTTTTTCCCACTGATCAATTCAAAATAGAAGGCTGTGTTGGGTTATTCCTGAGACAGGTGAAAGATGGGTTGTTATTTTGCTGTTGCAGAGCGATTATTCAGCTGCAGTCCCGCTGATGGCGCAAAAGACATGTAGAGAATTCTGCATCCAGGAACAATTACTATTGTATTCTTGATACATCTGTAAGCAGAAAATTGCAGAGATCATATGATTACAATGGGGTCAAATGCTGATGATTAATCATGATGCTGTTAAATAACATTTGTATGAGTTGCTGCCATTACCTTCACAGCTGTCCGAAGGAAGCATTAAAGAAAATAAAAAAGTTATACCACACATTGTATTCTATTCAGTTTTACATCACTTCACATATTACAACAAGATCACAATTTCCATTTGTCCCTACTCAATTGTACCTCTTTTAGGTCCCATGTGTACATCTAATCATGTAAGTATAAGGCCTCATGCACACTGGACATTAAAAAAAAAAACGTTCTAAAAATGTCAGTAGCTTTGCAGTGAGTTCTTCAGCTTTTTTCAGCGCTTTGCACTAGCATTTTTTAGCGTTTTTGAGCAGTAGAAATTTTTTTTTTCTAATGGACCAAAAATGCCCAAAAACGTTGGTGAGACAGGTTTTTGAGTAGTAGCATTTTTTTTTCCTCAATTGATCTAAAACCTCCAAAAATGTTGGTGAGTGGCGTTTTTGAGCATTTTGGAGTGTTTACGCGTTTTTACAGCTGAAAAGTCTCTCAGAACCCACTGGCCTTGTTTTGTTTTTTTTACAGCTCAAAAACGTCCCAGCCAAAAACAGTTGATAACAGCCTGTGTGTGCATGGACACATAGGATAACATGATGGAGGGTTTATTGACTGTAGAAAAAAGTCTGAAAAAAAAGTTCAGCTAAAAACAGCAGCTGTAAAAATGTCCAAAAACGTCCAGTGTGCATGAGACCTATTACTTACGGTTTGCTTCCATACTGGTTTTATAACACTGCTGGCAAGTTCATTGGGAATATCTTCCCCCTAACCCAGTCCTGTTATAGGGTTTGCTGTGAGATAGCGGAGCTTCCAGATTTTACTCCCTGGAATTCATTATTTGTGTATTTTTATGCATAGTAGTCTAGAGCCACTGCAATTAGCACTGCTGTCACTGAGCCCCAAGTGGATTCCCTATAGGAATATATATAGAGTATGAAATCCAGAGAGGGGAAGAGGAATTTCAGCAGAGCCCTGGCTTTCACAGATAAGATAACATCTTGGCATAGGATCATAGTCAGAAATTAAGGAGAAATGTTTGTTCACAAATACTTTCTTTATTTATCGGGGTCAGGCACAAAAAATGTAAATGTAAAATGTTTTTCAATTTTTTTTAGTCCTGTAAATATCAAATATTACATATTATATCTGATCATGCCATCATGGTTCCTTTTTCTTGTCTGTGTGTGTTCTATGATGTATGCCCATAATACGACTCTGGGTAGCAGTGTATCTGGCCCATACCTGTATCCTTTGTGAATGCCAAGTTTCTTAGCCATCACTGAATCCAGCCATAGTTTTGTAACTTTTAATAAATGTATTAAAATTACATATTAATACTATGTAGTCTTCTATTCAGCAGCAGGTAGAGCCCCCGCTTCCTTTTCACACCCTTAGCATGTGTCCAACTGCACCCTGACTGGGTTATCTTGCAAAAGGTGGGTCCAGTGCTGTAGAGTTTATTTGATGGCTCTCAGTTCCAGCATGTAGATGGAGAGTCTGCAGCTGTAAACACAACCCCCCCCCATCCCTGGAATGATGGAGATCCATCATGCCAGGGATAGATTTATCTGGCACTATAAATGCATTGGACAATCCAGAGAGTGGCACTGTTTGTTAAACCATGTGAGGATGTTGAGTTGAAGTGACCTGGAATGAAACTGGGAGGGAAACTGCCTTGAAGGAGGTTATCATTAGGCTTAGAACCCTAATGTAGAAGCTTTTGGATCTGAGGGTTCGCATATGGATCATTAAAGAGGCAATCTTTTCTGGAGGAAGGCAAAGTCTGCCCTGGGATGTGTCCACAATTAGACCCACATATTCCAAACAGCATAGTGGCTTGTAGGGAAGACTTTGGAAAGTTGATTAACCAGACAAAAGTATGAAGAAACTAAATAGTCCTTTCGATATTGGCAGATAAGGTTGAGGCTGAGCAGTCCTTCAGCAGAAGGTAGTCCAAGTACCTGTGACATGAATGTTCTGTGTCCTATTCACCTGCCTATGTATGGTAATTGTCCTTAGCAGCCAGGGTGGTCTATTAATAGCCATGAACTGTCTTTGTCTCAGAAAAACCATTGCCCATCTAACAGGCATATCCACTAACGTGTCTTTAAGGCTAGGGTTGCAATATTGCCCTGGATTCTTAAAGCACTCTATGGATGACTCACACATTGCACAAAGGTGCCTTCAGCAAAGCTCAGTGCCCCTTAGCACCCATTACAAGCCAGGCCCGCTTCTTCTTCTCAGTGGGGTTTGGGTACAGCTTCCATGGCAATGCTGAGGATTAGCCATTCCAAAAAGCTGCAAATAAGCCTCTTCTGGATCTACAGTAACTGAAGAAACTTGCTAGAAGAAAAAGAATCATAATAAAAATTAGGAAAAGGTTTTGCTCCTCTCAGAAGAGAGAAAACATTTGTTCTCATAGAACACTAGGAATGCCAGGAGTGGGGGGCAATACTGGGCCGTTCTTACAGCTTTTGGTTGTCAGTATCCAATCCCCTAAAGGCTGCAGCATAGCCCAATGTACCAGAATTGTTTTTTAATGTACGATAAAAAAAAAGATTATCCTGCTTTGAGGTTTCTTCTTCATGGATTACCTTGCAAATGACTGCTTTATTTAACAGTATAACAGGAAAATAGTGGTCTTGTTCATAGTGATCAACCTAACTTACACCAGAAACAATTGCTTTGGGCTGCATGATTGCTTAGGAGAAAAAAGAGCACCAAATTATTTGCACTTTAATGGAATCTTTTTTTTTTTGCTAATGAAAACTGTTGCATGTTGTCACATTTATAGTTAATCAGAGTTAAAAATAATGAATGCAAATTAACTTCAACCTCTTATAATTCCTGCAGTTTTGGTTCAGAGGAAGACACCCCTCCCTGATCCTTTCCTGACAAGTAGAAAAAAAATCCTTCCTGACCTTCCAGGGGGAGCTGGATAACTTCCCTGGATCAACATATTGCTATGTCAGCCGTTAGTAATGACATGTTTGGCTATTATAAGTTACAAAAAAAACATTCATCATTATTGCTGTTTCATGTGCTACACCTTAAAGCAGAACGTCACCCAAAACAAATAACACAAAATGGATAAAGGTAACATAACAAAACCAAAGTTTGCTGCAATATTCAGCTTCAGTCCAGAGATTTCTCCCACAGAACATTTTTCTGCTGCTAGATGTCTTCAGTCTGATGGTCAGTATCATTCAACCCATTTCATCTGAGCCCAGGTCATCCTGGACCCATCCCAGCCTGTGACTGGACAGTGAAAGCAGAAGCAGCACAATGATGAGCTTGGTGCACTGTCACTCCACTATCAGCATGATCCTCATCAGCACATGAACCATTCAAATCCTTGTGCTGCTACTTGTGCAGTTATTTTCTGTTACATTTAAACCTCCTGAACAGGGACTGCAAGAGTGCAGGCTGATACCTGGTCAAAATGCAAGTATCTACAATGCTTGCATTTAAAATTGCATTTATCAATGTATTAATAATTACAGACCTGCATTAATTTGTGTCTTTTATCTCTATCCAACTTTCAGTTGACCTTTGCCTTTAAAAAAATAAATAATAAAACAAATAACCTGCAAAAGATAACTTTATATATAATTCCCAGTCCAGCCACCCATTCTGGATGTCTGCAGACTGATAAACGCATTCATCCATGCTGAATGTTTGAATATAGGTTCGTTTTACCTTTGCACAGAACCTTGATTACTGTTAAACAAACTGTCTTTATTAGAAAGCGGCAGTGTTTTCTTTTCATACTTTGCATATGGTTTGAATAGATGAGAGATGATTGAGGGCCCTTGTAATATAAATAAAACAACAGACAGATGTATTATGTTCTACAGGCAAATGCTAAACTGTGTACACCAAAAGACAACTAATATTTCAAACACAATTTGCATGAGGAATTCAAGTTCCTGGAAATAAACTCAAAAGTGTGGTGTCAATGTATATATTTTCCCAGTCTTTTTCTCCTTTCTTTTTATCTTATGATCTTGCCAGCAACATCAGCCGCAATGCAAATAGAGAGGATGTCATGGGAAGTCACTGGGCATCGATGCGATTGGATGCTGGCCACCCATGTGACCTATAAACTGTGCAACTCAATTGAAAAACAAACTGAAATCTTTTTTTTTTGGGGGGGGTACTAAAATAATGTGGTTGCATAAGTGTGCACACCCTCTTATAACTGGGGATGTAGCTGTAGCAATTACATTCAAATCATGTTAAATAGAATTCAGTACACACCTGCCATCATTTAAAATGCCTCTGATTAACCCCAAATAAAGTTCAGCTGTTCTAGTAGGTCTTTCCTGACATTTTCTTAGCCTCATCCTACAGCAAAGGCCATGGTCCGCAGAGAGCTTCCAAAGCATCAGAGGAATCTCACTGTTAAAAGGTATTATTCAGGAGATGGGTACAAAAGAATTTCTAAGACATTAGATATATCATGGAACACAGTGAAGACGGTCATCATGAAGTGGAGAAAATATGGCACAACAGTGACATTACCAAGAACTGGACGTCCCTCCAAAATTGATGAAAAGACAAGAAGAAAACTGGTCAGGGAGGCTGCCAAAAGGCCTACAGCAACATTAAAGGAGCTGCAGGAATATCTGGCAAGTTCTGGCTGTGTGGTACAAGTGACAACAATCTCCCGTATTCTTCATATGTCTGGCCTATGGGGTAGATTGACAAGACGGAAGCCTTTTCTTATGAAACAAAACATCCAAGCCCGGCTGAATTTTGCAAAAACTCATCCGAAGTCTCCCAAAAGGATGTGGGAAAATGTGTTCTGGCCTAATGAAACCAAGGTTGAACTTTTTGGCCATAATTCCAAGATATGTTTGGCGCAAAAACAATACTGCACATCACCAAAAGAACACCATACCCACAGTGAAGCATGGTGGTGGCAACATCATGCTTTGGGGCTGTTTTTCTTCAGCTGGAACAGGGGCCTTAGTCAATGTAGAGGGAATTATGAACAGTTCCAAATACCAGTCAATATTGGCACAAAACCTTCAGGCTTCTGCTAGAAAGCTGAACATGAAGAGGAACTTCATCTTTCAGCAGGATGACGACCTAAAGCATACATCCAAATCAACAAAGGAATGGCTTCACCAGAAGAAGATTAAAGTTTTTGAATGGACCAGCAAGAGCCCAGACCTGAATCTGGTTGAAAATCTGTGGGATGATCTGAAGAGGGCTGTGCACAGGAGATGTCATCACAATCTGACAGATTTGGAGTGTTTTTTGCAAAGAAGAGTGGGCAAATATTAGCTAGTCAAGATGTGCCGTGCTGATAGACTCATACCCAAAAAGACTGAGTGCTGTAATAAAACCAAAAGGTGCTTCAGCAAAGTATTAGTTTAAGGGTGTGTATACTTATGCAACCATATTATTTTAGTTTTTTATTTTTACTTCCCTCCACCTAAAAGATTTCAGTTTGTTCTTTAACTGAGTTGTACAGCTTATAGGTCACATTAGAGGTGGAAAAAGTTCTGAAATTATTTACCTTTGTCTAATTGTTTTACATTACAGATACCTGACAGTTTAACAGGGGTGTGTAGACTTTTTATATCCACTGTACATGAGTGCATTTACCAAGATAGTTAGACATAGTTAGCTCCTCCATTCCATTTCCCCTTCCACAACGCTCACTGTTTTTCTCTTATTTCGTTAGCATTTATCTTCTATGTACTTCCCTCAATTGTAAATAAACTAAATCTCTATTTTAGAGATTCATTTGCCCTTCAACAAAATCATGGCAAAGCAAACATTAGCTAACCCACATAAAGTCTGGTAGTTCTAAAATGTAATTTATCCAGTGTCCGATACCAATTTGAATAGACTTTGTACCCATTTTCCTGGGATGTTACGTTGATTGAGCCTTTGTGTATGTGTGTGAGTATGCGTTCCCATTCCTCAGAGGTTAGGTTCAGTGACAGTTCCCTCTCCCAATAGAGACTTGCTTTATTTTGTTTAGGATCGTGTTCAGAGAACATGATAGAGTATAATTCAGAGATAATGTGTCTCTGAGGTTCAGATTTGCAGCAAATTTCTTCAAAGGGGGTCTGCTTCCTGTGTCAAGATGCTTGAGGTTTAGAATTTGTTAGATAATGTCTGATTTGTAGGTAGGTTAACCAAGTAGGGTGGCCACATCATCCCTTTAATCCAGGACACATACTAATTACACAGGTTCTGTGGCTGATTAAGGTGGTAATTAAACTCAATTGGTGCCTTATCTGCATTAAATCAGCCTCAGAACCTGTGTAATTCATGTGTCCTGGATTAAAGGGATGATGTGGCAAACCTATAACCAAGAGAGCTTTTGTGTTGGAGTTCGGGATGCAAGAGCTTTGAAATCAAGGAAAGACCCATTTTCAAAGAAGTTGAGAGGAGTGAGTGGGATAGAGAGAGAAGATACATTTAACTTTTTGCAAGTCACCGGAAAGCTTTCCAGCGTGGGGCAGTTTAATGGGTGCTTGATAATGTGTTGTGTGCAGTGTTGTAGCCCAATCCACGGAAGAGTTCTCAAAGGTGTCTTGGAGAAGGAATCTTCAAGATTGATCCAAGCTTTGGTTTTGGTATGTACGTGCTAATCTACTATTCAGGTTGCATGCCCAATAGTATCTTTAAATGTCTGGCAGCCCTATCCCACCCTTCAGTTTGGGAGCGGTGAGTTTATTATAACTCAGTCTAGGGTGTTTTGATTGCCAGATAAAAAAAGCGCAGGCTTGTCTGTATAAGGCAAAAAAAATTGGTGGTAATTTTATTGCTATCGTTTGGAGAAGGTACAGTATTCTAGGCAAGATATTCATCCTAACTATAGCAGCTCTGCCAAACCACGAAAAGTAATTCTAAAATGCACACAGAACCCTGAACTGAACTGATCCAGGTTTTCAAACTTGTATGGAAACAAATTTGTGGGCAGGTCTAATAAGATTTGTGGCCATCATCTTATTCTAAATTTGGCTGTATCTTGGACATCACAGAAGCCTAAAGGATAGGTGGGTGTAGTGAGTCTTTTCAATACATTTCCAGAATTGTTTGGCCTGAATGTATGTTTACAGATAGGGTTATTGCAGTAAAGAGTGATTGGTCATCTTCTTCTTTGGAGGTTAATTAAGCATTCAGCTAGGTTGTGTGCACATGTGTCAACCAATGCGATTGAAAGATATTTTCAATAATTAGAGTGTTTATGGCTTAGTGCCATTTGTACTATAAATTGATTCTCGTGTTTGTTTTAAAGTGATCTTTTTTTTTTCCCATACGGGAAAAAGTAAAAGTTGCTTAAGGCAAGACCATCACTAGGGGAAAGAAAGGCTTGTGTAAGCTCTAAAATGACATGTCAGAGCCCACAATGAGATGGGTGTTTTACTTTGCTCCAGGCAGGTGAATGAAACAGCACAGAACTATGGAAAAATTATTATATGCTTCTGGGTTGGAGGGAAGGGAAAATTAAGTGACCCTTTGGCTTTGTCCTGCATGGGCAAAGGAAAGGGTCACTTTAAATCCTAACTTCAGGTTTTGTGTTTTTTTAAATAGTACATTTAGGTCAAGCTGACCCAACTATTTTGATTACTATGAAATGCGGCTGCTGGCAGTGCTGTATACACAGCTACATACAGTGCTGTGTTCTAGTAGCAGTGCAGGGACTTCCTGTTCTGTTTCCAGGACCACTCAGACCGAGCACTGTTCAGCCATTCACCGGAAGCCTTGTATTTTTATTGATGAATACAAGGCTTCCCCTGACTGACTGAGGTGGGTTGATGACATCACAATCTCCATCTGTGAATGGCTGAGCAGAGTTCGGCCCAACTCGATTTAGTTCCAAGAATGGGACAGGAAGTCCTTATATTGCTGCCAGAACACATCGCTGTATACTGCAAGTAGCTGATGCTACATACAGCGCTGACAGCAGCTGCGTTTCTTAGTAATGGAAATAACACTAAAGCTGGAGTTAAGCTTTAAGTTGGTGAAACAGATACATATTTTAAAAAGTATGTCTCAGCCAAGTGTTTTGTATGTGCAGATGAACCCCCAATTAATCAATAAGGTACTGTTATTTCCTTGACAGCTACATACTGGCACATTTACGTGGAAATAACTTAAAAAAAAAAGTGAAAAAAAAAATGGCTGATGAAATTGCACTGTCGCCAAAATCAATGAGACAGCTAAGCAAAATGAGTATTGGGGAGCCAATAAGCTACAACTCAAAAAACTAGATACTGTATATGTAAAGAAAACCTTATAAAAGTTGTTACATTCCTTACTTTTGAAAATGAAGAACCAACAAATACAGCAAACAGTTTAACAGAGAGAACATGAGCTGGAAGAGAAAATGCAACAATCCAAGGAGAGTGATGATGTAAAGAAATTGTTTGTTCATTCATTGAGGCTAAGGCTACTTTCACACTGGGGCGGGTGGGCGGTAGCAGTAAATCCCCCCCTAGTGTCAGCGGGGATTTACAGCTGATTTATAAATAAAGCTTATTATTTATAGGCACCTGATGCCATTCTTTGCCTAAATCTGTACTGGAATGCTGTCAAGCAAGCCTGTACTGTACTGTACTGGAAAACTGTACCATTATTAAAGAAAAGGTTTTTGAGTGACATGGACAGCATAAATTACTTCTCACTCTGCACTCAACTTTTTTCATAAAGCAAGTTCTGACCTGCTGTTTGGGGTGTCAATAGAAGGTACTAACCTTAAAAGCATTGTTCTTTCAAATGTTTTTGTTGTTTTAACTAGGTTTTAGAGCAGGTATATTCCCTGTGGTGTGTGTTTGCCTTACTTTGTAATGATGGGCTCAAATGTTGTGGCTGCAGTTTGTAGTGTCATGGTTGATCGATTTCTCTATGTTCATGCATTCATTCACCTAGCGTGTCCCTATTTGCTTAAAGGGCAGGTGACTTCCTGTTTCAGGTCACACATCGCCCAATCAATGCCTCGCTGTTCTGTGTTGAACCACACAAGTGTGAGTGCTAATGTGATTAAAACTCAGCAAACTCTTTCAGCATGGTGGTCTCTGTGCATGCTCTGTCTGTTTGTTTGTGGCTGTGTCATATTTAAATACTGCACCCGCACCAGTGCTACACAGAAGCACAGGGATTGTGAGACATGTAGTTTCTTCACAGGAAGTGTCAGTTATTAGATTACAGACAGAGGTCATGCATTAACCTGTGCAGTGCCATGCCACATGCCTCATTGTTAGAGAAGCAGCAATGGGGATCTGAACGATTGTTCCGGAGATCGGAACGTTCGTTGTAATCAGAACGATCGTTCTAATCGGAGCGTCCGTACACAACTGCGCCGGTACAACGCACACGCAGGCGCAATCGGGGAGCTTGGCGCGTCCAATGAGCACAAAGGGCACCATATTTAAGGCAACCCCTGACTACAGCAAATCGCTGGATCATCTTCAGTCTCTCTTGCACCTGCACCAGAATTCTGTTTCCGTGATTCCCGTTGTGACACGGCTTGCCCTTTGGACCTGCTACTGCTCTGCTCCTCTGACTTTTGACCCTGGCTTGCCTTCTCCTGTGCTGAAACCTTGGCCTGCCCATGGGCTTCGCCTCTTCTGGATCTCCTGTGTTTGACCCCTGGCTTGCCTACGGACTTTGCTACTATTCTCCTGTGTTTGTGGTTTTTTTTAAAAGGACAATTCTGGCGCTGCCGGGTAAGTGTGATGTGAATTGTGTTTGATGTATAAGTGCTGTGTGCTGTTCACTAGATAAAGAAATGGGAGAGGAGTTGCCTCTGTGTTCTAAGGTGCTGTTGGGATACTAAATGGATCAGGTGAAAGTGTTTTTTTTTTTTTTAAAGTACGCTGGTTGCTGCCCTGCCACACCTCTCAGGAGGAGAGTAAAAAATGTTTATAAAGTGAAACCGTGACTTTAGTATAGGCGCTACCAAATGGTATATTTAAATGATAAATGTGTAAAACCATGCATTACCAGTGTCTATAGTGAAATTCAATTCAAAAATGAGTCACTCTATGCAACAATGAATAAGTGGAAAACAACCTTTTGCCCTTGTTTGTTTGTTCCGGCCGGGCCGCCGTTTCAAAAGACCAACGGGTATTATTCCTGTCTTGCTTCTTACTCCGTGTGTCCAGGTGTATATACCCCTCCGAGGACGTCGAATGACGAAACGCGTAAGGTGGAGCCTGAGACGTCACGCTCACCCACAGTAGCTGCAGTCATACGGAGATTTCTCGGTGGATAATATCCAGCCGCTCGCCTGACTTCACCTAACAGTAGGTCACAGTAGCTTCGCTGTGCTTTCCCACAGCATTTATATACAGCATCTGTTTTTTCTCCCTTATATACACCTGGACACACGGAGTAAGAAGCAAGACAGGAATAATACCCGTTGGTCTTTTGAAACGGCGGCCCGGCCGGAACAAACAAACAAGGGCAAAAGGTTGTTTTCC
>BLSH010501138.1:1258078-1285201 GCA_018402905.1 Glandirana rugosa | reverse complement strand
AAATGAGTCACTCTATGCAACAATGAATAAGTGGAAAACAACCTTTTGCCCTTGTTTGTTTGTTCCGGCCGGGCCGCCGTTTCAAAAGACCAACGGGTATTATTCCTGTCTTGCTTCTTACTCCGTGTGTCCAGGTGTATATACCCCTCCGAGGACGTCGAATGACGAAACGCGTAAGGTGGAGCCTGAGACGTCACGCTCACCCACAGTAGCTGCAGTCATACGGAGATTTCTCGGTGGATAATATCCAGCCGCTCGCCTGACTTCACCTAACAGTAGGTCACAGTAGCTTCGCTGTGCTTTCCCACAGCATTTATATACAGCATCTGTTTTTTCTCCCTTATATACACCTGGACACACGGAGTAAGAAGCAAGACAGGAATAATACCCGTTGGTCTTTTGAAACGGCGGCCCGGCCGGAACAAACAAACAAGGGCAAAAGGTTGTTTTCCACTTATTCATTGTTGCATAGAGTGACTCATTTTTGAATTGAATTTCACTATAGACACTGGTAATGCATGGTTTTACACATTTATCATTTAAATATACCATCTGGTAGCGCCTATACTAAAGTCACGGTTTCACTTTATAAACATTCTCCTGTGTTTGACCCCTGGCCTGCCTAACGGACTCTGCTATTCATCTTCTGTGTATGACCCGGCTTATCCTGATTACTTTGCTCCTGTTACCAGATCTACCTGCAGCACAGGCGCCCACCTCAGCATCCTCTGCTGTTCCTGCACTCCAGGTCAAGTCTACGTCTGCAGTTGGTAACCCGTGCTTCTCTTCACACTGTACATCCTGTATCACTTTCAGGGGTATACTGCATTAGCCGCAAGGGGGTCCCTCTCAGCATCTCAGCTTCAGGATCAGGTACGTGACACTCATGTTTGACCACAAACAAAAACTTTTGACACTGAAATGTGAGGTTTTACTACAGCCTGTGTGTACAGGGCAAGAAATGACACCATGAAACTACATGTTCAATGCAGATCTTATACAGGGAAAAAAACACATGGTGCTGGTAGGAAGGTTTATAATGCCTTTCAATTTGGCATTATCCTATGTATATTATCCTGGAATACTGGAATATAATTGAGGTATTCCATGAAGAGTGTCTGACACTCTTTAGAATTCCATCATGCCTCCACATAACAAATGTTTTGTCAGGTGACAGATTCATGTACATGTTGTAAATAGGTACATGAACCTGGGGCAAGCACCACATGTGGAGGCACACTGAGACTGAAGTGACCATATAGACACTACCCGCTGTGTTGCCATGGCTATTTGTAGTGATTTTATAGCACTAATATGGAGTTGATTTAAGACCATGTGGTGTTTTAGAAGCTAGGCTCCCCATATTGATATGCAAATAAACCAGTTGAACTGGTTTATGAGCTCAGCACAGGAAGTCAGGCTATGTACAGGACAAAGGGGGGAGGGAATAGGACTTTGAAGCCATGTGCTTAGAAAAAGGAGAGTTGTTTTGGGAAACAAAGGAGCAACATGTGTGCTGGAAGTTGGAAGACGTTGGAGGAAACAGATGCTTTCTGTTGGACTTTATGAGATGACTCCATCATAATGAAGTTAAGTAGCTCTTTAGTATACGTATTGCATACATATTATACATGCTTATTTGCTAGGAATATAGTTTGTACATTGTGGGCATATTCTGTTATACTTTTGCATGCTATAAATTGTGTATCCTGCAGTTATAATTGCAGCTTTTCTGTTTAGTAAACAGTAGTAATATACATAGACATAAGCAAAACAATTGGAGGCTTGTCCAGGATTTGCGCTAAAGCTCAACTGAATCAGATCTGTTATATGCAGTGTTTTCTGTTGCTTGTGCTAGGGGAAAATTCTGCATACACTGTTTAGGAAGAGTAAGGCTGCAAAGGTTTCTGGTGTTCAGGAGAATGTGTGCACCCTTCCTACCTGGGCTAGAGACCGTCAATGGATATCTGTTGCAAAGGAGCTTGCTAGGTATGCCTCTGCTTTGAACAAAGCTTGGGGCGATTGAGTCTCTGATCTGTCCTCAGATTTTAGTTTAAGAGTTTTGGGTTCAGTAAGAGAGAGATGCAGGCAGTTGCTGTGTTTGGTTTGCACTTGCTGCATGGTCTACATATTGAATCTGAAAAGAGGAAAAAGGCAGAGTTAGAAATTGACTTACTGAAGGAGAAGTTTGTGTGGCAACCAAGTGTTTGGAAGACCCTGCAATCAAGGCAAAGGCTTTAGAAAGTAGGGCACTCAAAGTCAAACTTGCAGTGGCTTTGAAGTGTGAAGATTTGAATGAGCAGTGTGCAGCCATCATAAACAAGTCCAATGATGCCCTCACAAAAGACCTAAGCAAAAGTTGGTGCCACTGTTACTTCCCATAAGCGGGAACCTGAGAATCTGATCTATCTCAAATAGAGATGGCCAAGTTGAATAAGATAAAAGGAAGGCAAGGCCTTTGGTCTCCAGGAGACACATGCGGACTGATTTACTCAAGGTGGGGGGATCCTAGAGAGGAAATAGATGGGATTCCTACACCAGCATTGCGTAAGAGGTGGAAGCAAGTGGCCGGGAATGGTAGATTCAGTCACATTAGGTGTTTTTGTTGTCAGAATGGGGCACATTGATAGAGAGTGCCATGCTGTGAATACTGAATAACAACAGGCTAGTGTTCCCAGGACAGCATGGAGAGAGATGAAGGTATATTTTTCTGCTGGAAATCTATTTATCTATTATTTTTATCCTTATCATATTCAGATTTTTATCATGGGCGGTTTTATCTTTGTTTTTGACTGTTCATCATGAAATAAACCTTTGACCATTAAATCATATGGTTTGAACTGTTATTGTTTTCAATATCAATTGCATTTGGGGACCAGCCTACAGAGCGCTGCATTTTTGCCTTTTTGGTTTCTTCACATTGTTCCAGTGTTTGTCAGCTGCACTGGGCAGGCTCCCTTGTTCACTATGGATCAGTTCTTTATATAGCAGTCAAAGTTCCTTGCAGCGCTTCAGGACATTTTGTTTATTTCTCCTAGGCCTTTAACTGGATCTGCTCTTGCTGGCCCAGCAACTTCCCTTTCTACCACCCCTTTATTTTTTGCCCCCCCCTATCTTTCCCTACTTTTCTTACTCTCTCTTACTATCCTTGACCTTCTCTCTGTAAAAAGCAAAAAGTTTGTGTCCTGCCCGTACCGTGGTCTCGACTGTACGATGGGGAGAGATGCAGGATGGGAAACCTCCCTTGTACATTTCATGGACTCCTGCAGGTCTTCCCTCTAGAAGTCCTATGTTACCATCAGCTTATCTTTAGGGAGGAATTATCATTTCATACCCCTCTGAGGTATGCCTTTGACCCAGACTTTCGGATATCTCTCTCTCACTAGATGATTTTCATTTGTACTTGTTATCCCTATGAAATATCATTTTTGCTACAGAGTATTATACCTTTTTTCTACTTGATTGCTTTCTGTAGTTTAATCTTGCTATTGACATTGCTTAGAAGCAGTCTATGGGACACTTTGTTTCTAAATAAATAATTTGAAAAAAGAAATGGGCAGATAGAGAAATGTGAGCAGTGAGCTATGTTGTTGGCACAGTTGAAAGGAATGTATAATCTGCTTTGTCTCTTACTCTTTTAAGGTACTGAGCATTGAGAGGTAGATCAGGCAGAGAAGATGGCCAGGCCAGATGGGACGAGGCAGACCAGAAGATCAGATGAGAGCCTGAGAAAGATACAGATGATTTCCTGATGATGGCTGAATTGGAGTTGACTTTTATCTGAGCATTTCCTTATGACAAGAAGGGCAAGGGACTTTCATTAGGAATTTTCCTTCCATTTACATTACACAAACTACCAAACACATTGCTAACCCTGTTGAAAGGAATGTTGCAGCTTTCCAGGGACAAAGGTCTGATTGCCCAGAACATACAGGGGTCGAAAGGGAATTTTCCCTCCCATTTACAATCTGGGGGGAGGTATTTTGCCCTTTCCTGGACAAAGATTGTATAGCTGCTGAGAATTGCTAAGTTTCAATTTCTCAAATATAATGCTATAAAATCAAGAGGTGGAATGTGTTGCTATGGATATTTTTGGGTGATTTTATGGCATAGTTAGATTTTTGAGACCATGTGCTGTTTTAAGAAGCTAAGGCTCCGTCTACTGATATGCAAATGAACAAGTCGGACTGGTTTATGAGCTAAGCAGAGGAAGCTCTTTACAGGACATGATGTACAGGAAGTTAGGGAGAGGAGAGGACTTTGAATAGGCATGTGGTCAGACAAAGGCCACAATTGTTTTTGGAGACAAAGGAGCAACATGTATGCGGAAGCTGGAGGAATTTGGAGAAAGCAGTTGGAATTAAGCATCTTGATTCCATCTCCAAGTTGAGTAGCTGTTTAGTGTATTTATTGCATACATAGTGTGCATGCTTATTTGCCAGTAAGATAGTCAGCTTGTGCATATTCTGCATGCTATATTATACTTTGCATGCTGTGAGTTGTGTTTCCTGCAGTCCTATGTGCAGATTTTCTGTTTAATAAAAGTTTTAATACACAGCAGAGGTCTAAGCTTCCTTGGCTTTTACCACAACGTGACCTTACTAGACGCAAGCAAAACACCCACCCCTGCAGCTGTCACAAAGACATTGTAGTAGTCAAGGAAACTTGTAGCTGGGTGAGCAAAGCCTGATGATGATTCAGAAACACTAGTGCCATCAGGTCTGCTTCACTTGTGATTGACAGCAGGCAATGGGTGGATCCATAACCAACTGACAGCTTACCATTGGCTATAAAACCAACCCACTGCCTGCTGTCAATCAACTTACATGATTAGTGTCTCAGCTTCTCCATCAATCAGACCCCACCCACTGTCAGCATCACTGGTTGCTAGGAGCCTGTCGACCGTGAAGCTTACAGCTTCCTTAACAACCAAGAGACAGATGTGGGGGGCTAGCAGACGCAAATATGCCCCTCTGCTACACAGCATACTCTGCCTGTCGTTGTGTGAAAACTTGTTGGTCTTAATTACCTCCAGTTTCATTATCTAAAATCTGGAGGAAATTAGTTTTGAATTTGGTGCAATAATATCGCCACTTTGTAAAATCACCCATCCAAAGTGTGCTAATTGGACAGTGAAGGAGCATCATTGCACTGATAAAGTCATCAGTTTGCTTTTTCTTCCTGTTAGCAAACTACTAGCATCTACTCTGATGCATCAAGCTGCTGCAATACAAAGGCTAATGCCAACTTTTTCTTTTGCAGCCATTATTGTACCTTGTAAATGACATTAGATTTCCTGGCACCATACTCCTTTATCGTAGGTGAGATAAAAGTCTTATTGTAAGTTTGCAGGAACCAGGGCCATGTCTTGTAATTGACTCACTCCTTCCTCTTGTCAATGGAAAGGAGCTCAATAGAACAACAAATGTCTGCAGTGTCGGCACAGGAAATTATATCTGGGCACGCAAAACTTAAATTATACGACTTAAAAGCTATAAAAAGCTCAAGAAGGCAATCTCTAAACCGTAATATCCAACATATGGCGAACCTAAAGTGGAACAAAATTCTCAAAAATACTCACCTCTAACTTCTAGCAAATCCCTCACTGTGCCAATGTCATCCTATCCCTGTCTACTTCTGGGTGCCAGGTTTTTGGCCTCTTGATTGGGGAAATTTATGTCATCCTATGCATGTACATGGGAGACAGTCATCCTGGCACAGCCAGAGTGTTCCAGGAATATACGTTGAGCTATACATGCGCAGCTCAGTGTACATTCAATAGAAGGTTGTAAAGAGGCAGGTAAGTGTTTGTTATTGCAGGTTGCAATAACAGGCAGTTTGTTAATGCTTGCAATTTTTTACTAGTTACGTTTAATTCCACTTTAAAGTAGACCTTGATATTGGGGCAACTGTATCCTTCAAACGGTATGGGACAAAGTCAATTATGAATGATATAGCCTTTACAGTAGGCATTTTGCATTTATTCTTTTGCTCAAGTACACTTTTTTCAGACGTTGCACAATATCTTTGTTAACAAACACCACTGTTCCATCAATGTAATACAATAACCGCAGGCAGGCGTAGACAAGGTATATCTATCAAACTCCAGTGAGGCTATAAATATGGAGGGTGCCTATGCTTGTTCATATGTTTATATGTTCTCTGTTGCTTCTTATAAGATGATTGGCACATTTTTGTAGGAATACTTTAGATTTTAAGTCAAAATCCACTCCAAGTTGAATTAAACCCTCCTTTCCCTTACAAGAAGCTGTCATTTTAGTGTCTGTTTGCTGTGCAGTTGTCATGGTGTTGCACATGTGATCAACTTTGACACCAGCCATCTGATGGCTTGACAGTTTTGTTTAAGAGCCGTTTCACACATAGGCGATCTGACTTCAGGGGCGACTCGGCGTGACCCCGCACAGTGCAACTTCAGCACGGCTTGCAATCGACTTCTGTAATAGAAGTCAATGCAAGTCACCTGACGTCGTCCCCAAAATAGTACAGGAACCTTTTTCTAAGTCGGAGCGAGTTGAGTCGTTCCTATTAGAACGGTTCCATTGCATTCACGCGACTTCGGCCAGTTACAGAGCCGGAGTCCGCGGCCCCAGAAGAAGGAGGGGCAGTGAATGCAGGTAAGTGACACATAATAGGCTAGTGTGCAATGTATACTAGCCTATTATGCGATTACTTTGCATGGTAATAGAGAGTAATTAAAACCCCTCTTAGATTTATTTTTTCCCTTTTCTGTCTCATTGCAGAGAATTCTCTTCACTTCCTTCACAAGTCCCTTTGCCAAGCAGGAAGTAAGAGGAATACCCCAGGTCATCAGAACGAGTGTCATTGGAAGACTTCTCCTCTAATACTTTTCTGGGGACAACCCAAAATTTCGGATTTTCTTTTACTTTCACTTTCAATGATAATGGTAAACAGAATAAGTGGGGTGAACCTCCTTCGGTGACGCACAGACAGCAATAAAAACTGACAAGTGTTGTATTACCTCTCCCCTTTATCCAAAATGAAAATAGTTTTGCCTTTAGTTATACTTCAACCCTTTTAGGGCTCCTTTACACCAGATTTAGTCAGATCCATTTTTTAAGCACACTATGAATGTAGCACAAGCAAGAAAAATAAACATGATTCAGTGAGCCTAGTTTACATCATTGCATTTAAAAAAGGTACAGAATGTTGCATTTTTTGCTCTGAAACACACTGCATATGCACATAACATCTGTGCTGGTGCAATTGCATGGCTCTGAATGATCAGTGTTTGTTCAAGGGCATGCAATCTCACCCACACCCACACGGATGTTAAATTAGGATAAGCGGCTGTGTCCTGTCTCAATTCACATTTTCAATTGACATCAATGGGACTGCCTGCACAGGGATGCATGTCAACCTGTGCATCCCAGTGTGGGTGAACATGGTCTCGCAAGGGCGTACACTGCAGTACACCATGTGTGAACGAAGCATAAGACAGGCAAAGATGCTAGTCAGCATGCTGAGCACACTGCACTGTATTGAAGAATAAAACACCCGAGTAATAGTTCTATGCCAGACGCATCCTCTGTAAGGAGCAATAAGGTGGTGCAGAGTTGAGCTGTAAACAGGGAGTGCAGAAGTGAAATGCGAAATGGGGGGGTAGAGAGAATCTGTAGGAGGGGGGCGCAGAGGAAATCTGTGGGTAATGTCTGTATGTAATGTACAGCACAGCAGACATAGTACAATGGTCAGCAGTATATAATATACAGCCTAGTGTAAAGAGAGCTGGGGTCAGGATTGGGATTATAAAATGTATAGTGCAGTATAAACAGGCAATGGTCAGGAATATGCAACATATGACACAGTCCATTATATAGACTGCAGCAGCCAGGGATATGTAATGTATGGTGCACACTACATTTTCCTGGCCATACTCTGTATACTGTCCTATATGGTACATACATACCAATCACTGTTGTATTTTACATGCTTTTGACTACTTCAGACTATATTCTGACTGTACATTACATACCCCTTACTACGGTGTGTTGGGCTGTATGTGACATACTTCTGATCACTGCACTCTGTACATTATAAACTTCGAAGCCCTGCACTCTATATGCTATATTGTACACATACTCCTGACCAAAGTGTTCATTGTCTCAGCAGTTCACAGTTACTAGGTAGTCTCTGACTAATTAAGGAATTGCTTCAGACAAATGGCTCTCTAGTCTGTGTGCAGAAGAGCATATGGGGCACATCATCCTTGCTATGGAGTGCCCAGATCTTTCACAATCCTAGCAATATCCCTTGTTGCACCAGACACTGGATCAGGGATTGGACTGAGGTGTTTGGATCAGGGATTGGACTGAGGTGTTTGGATCAGGGATTGGACTGAGGTGTTTGGATCAGGGATTGGACTGAGGTGTTTGGATCAGGGATTGGACTGAAGTGTTTGGATCAGTGATTGGACTGAGTTGTTTGGATCAGGGATTGGATTGGGGATTTTGGTCCAACTTGTTGTAATTTAAACTTTATTAAAACTCATAATGTTCATTTGAATAAGCCTGTTAGAGGTTAGTGCAGAATTGGATGTACTTACTGGCTCATGAATAATGTCAGAAAGTTCCTTCACCATATCCCTAAAGTTTGACTTTAATCCTTCATGATATTCAAACTGGTCCTCTTTAATGATCTGTTCATTTAAATCCAATGCAGTGCCACACGCTTGTATAAACTGCCTACAGGGAGATAGGAAAAGAGAAAACAATTTTGATTAATGCAAATTCAGTTCAAGCTAACATTCAGTGTTTTTTTCTACAATAATATCAGCTTTTGATCTCAAGAAAAACTCTGTTGACCTTCACCAGGAAGTTCATCAAATATTTTATTTCTGAGGTCTAAGTCTGTGGACATTATGGCTTTCCATTCTGAACGTACTCAGATTGTGGATGCACACATGAATACTTCATGTTACCCTTATGTTATATTAGAAACATAGAAAAGTGACGGCAGAAAAAGACTGAATAGTCCATCGAGTCTGCCCCTTTTTATTTATTTATTTATTTATTTTTTATTTTTTTTTTTTATATATATATATATTTTTTTTTTACATTAACCTTGTTGTTTGACTATGGATTTATGTTTATCCCAAGCATGTTTAAAGCCATTTACTGTTGACTGTCTCACAACCTCTGTTGGTAGTTTATTCCAATCATCAACCACCCTTTCAGTAAAATAATACTTTCTAAGATTAGTTTTGAACTTCCCCCCAGTAAGTTTGAGGTCATGTCCCCGTGTTATGATTTTGGTTTCATATTGAAAAGACTGCCCTCCTGAACCTTATTCACCCCCTTGATGTATTTAAAGGTTTCAATCATGTCTCCCCTATCCCTTCTTTCCTCCAGACTGTACATATTAAGTTCCTGAAGTCGCTCTTGATATGTTTTATCCCCCAGACCTTTCACCATTTTTGTTACCCGTCTCTGAACTCGTTCTATTTTATCAATATTTTTTTGTAAGTGAGGTCTCCAGAACTGAACACAGTATTCTAAGTGAGGTCTCACTAAAGATCTATATAGAGGAATCAGAACCTCTTTCCTCCTGCTGGTGATCCCTCTACTGATACATCCCAGAATTCTATTTGCTTTTCCCACTGCCTGGTTACACTGTTTGCTCATTTTGCAATCATCTGAAATAAGCACCCCCAAATCTTTTTCTTCTGTAGTGCTGGCTAACACTGTGCCCCCAATGCTGTACTCTCTAAGCGGATTCTTTTTCCCTAGATGCATTATTTTACATTTAGAAATATTGAACTGCAGTCTCCACTGCTTTGACCAATCTTCCAGCAATGCCAAATTATGTTCCATGTTACAGACACCTCCAGGGATATCAACCCTATTACACACCTTTGTATCATCAGCAAAGAGACATACATTGCCCAGCAAACCTTTAGTTATATCACTTACCTATTAGTTACTCCATTCCAATGTTTCCTGGATTTTGAGCACTGTACTTGAAAAAGGATGTATTCTCAACTCATCCTCCCCTCTGATCTTTACAAATACAAAGGCCTCTTGCTCTTACTTATGTGCCTGTGGCTGACTGATGGGCCAGTGGGAACATTTCTTGACCAAAGAATACAACCTTTTCCTTTTCAGGAAGTAGTGTTGTCCTAAATGCTTTCAGTTGGTGGTGAAGATCTGCACTTTCCCTCCACTTCTTCCAAAGTGCAAACAAATGTTGAAAGCCAGGTAAAACCTTTACTTTAAAAAAGGGCTATTGTGCTTTGCTGGCTCCTTCCACTTTTGAGGTAGTGACAGGGCCACCAACTGTTTGCCACCACAGCCACATTGACCATATTCTTCTGAAGCGCATCAATGACAGTATTGACAATATCTCCTCAACAGGTGTTCCTAAACTTGTAAATGGGGGTTTGCCGCTCTATGCATCCTGATAAACTCTGTACAAAGTTTCTGCTGTAACATTTATTAAGTGTGCCACCCTGGCCTGTATCTGCTTTTAGACATATAGGCTGAATGCTGAGAGGGTGCAAGTCAATAATTAAAGTTGCACCAAAGGCAAACCTTTTGTTTCCATTTCCGATCAACAGATCCTCCTGGCCAATGATTGACCACAGGCACCCGCTAAGAGGATGACAGGACAGAGCTCTGTGCATGTAAACAACACATAGCTCTGTCCTGTCAGTGGAGATGTGCCGGTTTTGGTCTACCTGCAAAGCAGGGAATAAAAAGCTGGCACATGCCTTAGTAAAAACAGCTCTCAGTAAATGCACCAAGCACTGTTAGGCACACATTTAACCCCTTAATCGTCCTAGATGCTAACCCCTTCCCAGCTAGTGTCATTAGTACAGTGTATATTTTTAGCACTTACATAGTTGCATAGTTAAAATTACCGCGCTCACTTGGTATAAACCCAAGACAGCAGCCAGCACAGTACTAGGACAAACAGCGCAATCAGTTAGAACAACAACAGTGCAGCGCTATCTATAGGTTAAGCGTCAAAACATAATAAGTGATAAGCTAGTTCTCAAGGGGCAAATCACCATGAGTGGACTAACAGGCACAAAATGAAAAGTTCAGCACACTTAGTGTTAATCGGGGTGGTGTACTCAGTTCAAGCCTGAAATGCCAATAGGCAAAAATGTGTCTAAATAGTTACATAGTTAGCCAGGTTAAAAAAAGACAAGTCCATCTAGTTCAACCAATAGTTCAAAGCACTGATTACTGTATTAGTGTCACTGGTTCCCACAAAGTGTGAACAGTGTCAGTTAGTGTCAGATTGCCTGCTGCACCATCACAGTACTGCTATAAGTCACTGATCACCGCCATTACTAGTATATAAATAATAAACAAATAAAGGATCCAGTATATATCCCATAGTTTGTAGACGTTATAACTTTCACGCAAATCAATCAATATACGCATATTGGGATTTTTTTAAATCAAAAATATGTATTAGAATACATAATGGCCTAAATTCATAAAGACATTTGATTGTTTTACATTTGTTTATTGAATATATTTTATAGCAGAAAGTAAAAAATATTGTTGTTTTTTTTTTTTTCAAAATGTTGGTCTTGAAAAACTGAAAAACCCAGTGGTGATCAAATGATATAAATTTCATCTGGGTACAGTATTGCATGACCCTGAAATTGTCAGTTAAAGTGACGCAGTGCCAAAAAGCAAAATATAGCTCGGTCATGAAGGGGGGTAAATCTTACTAAAACTTGCTAAAAGACAGACTTAAATTGGTAGTATATCCTCCTATCATTTTTCAGCCAAGGAAGCTGCCATCTTGGCCTCTGTTTAACCTACAACTGCCATGATGCTGCACATGTGATCAGCTATGACACCAGCCATTGGATGGTTTGACAATTTGGTTTAGAGCACAGCCAATGGGAATGTTACATTTCCGGCATGTTTTTAAACTGTTAAATGGATGGGTTTACTACCGCTTTAAGTGTATAAAGTTTTATTGTATCAAAATATTTTTTTAACATTAAAGTATAACTAAAGGCAAAACTTTTTTTTTTTGTTTTGGATACAGTAGAGAGGGATTAGAACTTCAGTTGGGTTTTTATTGCTGTCTGTACCCCTGTTAGAGAGAGATTTGCCCTCTCTACTTGTCCTGTTGACCATTATAATTGAAAGTGAAAGAAAATCCTAAATTTTGGGTTGTTCCCTGAAAAGTAATAGAGAGGGATATTAGTTCTGGTGACCTGGGGGCTCCGTTAATTTGCAGGGATCTCCTCTCACTTCCTGTTATGGCTAGGAGACAGGAAGTGAGTGTAAATCCCCTCAACACGACACAAATGGCAAAAAAATATTGACAGGGGTTATAACCCCCCTTTCCTCTATCCATAAGGAAAAAATTAAAGTTTTGCCTATAGTTCTACTTTGAAAGATACTTGTACTGAGAGAAATATCAAGGCTGACATTACTAACCTCTTCTTCCAAACGTGCCAACTAAGGTTCAATATTTTGAGACATGAAACTAAGCATTTGTGTTGATCAGAATAGTCACGGTAACGTTGGAGCTCCTAATTCTTGTGTCAGATTAATGACTTAGAAAGTACTGAAGCCTTTGGATCAGTGTGGGACCCAGATAACTATTTTAAGAAGTTCAGCGGTCATGAATGGCCACCTTGGTACTTCCTTATGCCAGTTTTCCTTTAAAAACACCAATAATCCACCTGCTTAGATTACAGAGGTCTTTCAGAGTTGTGTGATTTGTCTCTTTGCTCAGTCTAATCCTAGACAATGCAGAATAGGTAAACATATATGCCAAGTTTCATTTTACCTTCAAGAAAGCCAAAAGCATCCCTGTAAATTTCAAACGGGATTAAACTACACTATGTTGCTAAAAGTATTGGAACGCCTGCCTTTACATGCACATGAAATTTAATGGCATCCCAAGTCTTAGTCTGTAGGGTTCAATATTGAGTTGGCTCACCCTTTGCAGCTATAACAGCTTCATACTCTTCTGGGTAGGCTATCCACAAGTTTTAGGAGTGTGTCTATGGGAATGTTTGACCAGTCTTCCAGAAGCACATTTGTGAAGTCAGGCACTGATGTGGATGAGAAGGCTTGGCTCGCAGTCTCCCCTCTAATTCATCCCAAAGGTGTTCTATGGGGTTGAGGTCAAGACTCTGTGCAGGTCAGTCAAGTTCCTCCACCCCAAACTCACTTATCTATGTCTTTATGGACCTTGCTTTGTGCACTGGTGAGCAGTCATTTTGGAACAGGAAGGGGCCATCCCAAAACTGTTTTGACAAAGGTGGTAGCATGAAATTATCCAAAATGTCTTGGTATGCTGAAGCCTTAAGAGTTCCCTTCACTGGAACTAAGTGGCCAAGCTCAGTCTCTGAGCTTGGCCACTTAGTGGCCATAATCCCCCTTCTATCAAATGATTTGGACCAGTGCATAAAGCAAGGTCCATAAAGACATGGATGAGCGACTTTGGGGTGGAACAACTAACCTCAAACCAATAGTACACCTTTGGGATGAGTGTGCCAGGCCTTCTGAGTGAGCCAGGCATTCTTGTCCAACATCAGTGCCTGACCTCACAAATGCGTTTCTGGAAGGATGGCCAAACATTCCCATGGACACCCTCCTAAACCTTGTGGACAGCCTTCCAAGAAGAGTTGAAGCTGTTATAGCTGCAAAGGGTGGGCCAACTCAATATTGAACCCTACAGACTAAGACTGGGATGACATTAAAGTTCATGTGTGTGTAAAGGCAGGGGTCCCAATACTTTTGGCAATATAGTGTATACTGGATCCTGTTTTTATGTCTCCTCTGATAATTAAACCTGTGGATTTTGTCAAATCAGCAAGATTTCTATTCTCTACATGAACTGGGTCTCAGAAGGTATGTTTCTTGCATAAAGTGAGACAGAACAATTTTGTAACTGTATTTGTAGTTGAGTGAAACAAAACTACCCATGAACCTAGAGTGAGAAGTGATCCAATAATCCTTGAACAACGAGTTATATCCTCTTTCTAGAATGGATGCCTACACTGGCACAACTACAACATGCCCTAGAAGGTAACTTCAAGGTCACAGCAGGCTCAGTGAAAAACAAGGGAAAGATTTATGTGAATGCTATTCACAAATGGACTTAAAAGTAAATATACTTCAATGGATCTGTATTCAATTAAAACAAGCCACAAAAAAAGATGCAATTAAAAACCTACCCCGATAAAAAAAAAAACAATGTATTCATTACAAAATTAAGAAAAGTATATTTAAATGCAAATAGTGTGTCTGAATTTGATATGAGCTTTTGTAATTCCCTGGCTCACACCAGGAGCCAGTCGGATGTGTTTCATGAATATGTGCTGACAAGGAACATGTTGATGGGGAGGAGAAAGCAAAGTGACACCAACTTAATGTGCTGCTGTGCCTCTTCACTATCTAATCTCAAGCTAGAGGCATGGAAGTTACCACTCTGACCTGCAAATACAATGCTTCCCTACTGAAACAACTGCAATATGATGGTATGACAAGGACTTGAAACACCATTATAATGGGGGTTGCATTGCGGTTTGGTGAGGGTTATTGGAGAAGGGATCCCTCCATATTACTACACAGATATTTCTACATACCTTATCTCACAAAAGTGAGTACACCCCTCACATTTTTGTAAATATTTTATTCTATCTTTGCATGTGACAACACTGAAGAAATGACACTTTGCAATATTGTAAAGTAGTGAGTGTACAGCTTGTATAACAGTGTAAATTTGCTGTCCTCTTAAAATAATTCAACACACAGTCATTAATGTCTTAGCCGCTGGCAACAAAAGTGAGTACACCCCTAAGTGAACATGTCCAAATTGGGCCCAAAGTATAAATATTTTTGTGGCCACCATTATTTTCCAGCACTGCCTTAACCCTCTTGGGCATGGAGTTCAGCAGAGCTTCACAGGTTGCCACTGGAGTCCTTTCCTCTCCTCCATGACGACATCACGGAGCTGGTGGATGTTAGAGACCTTGCATTCCTCCACTTTTCATTTCAGGATGCCCCACAGATGCTCAATAAGGTTTAAGTCTGGAGACATGCTTGGCCAGTCCATCACCTTTACCCTCACTTCTTTAGCAAGGCAGCGGTCATCTTGGAGGTGTGATTGGGGGTCGTTATGTAGGAATATTGCCCTGTGGCCCAGTCTCTGAAGAGAGGGGATCATGCTCTGCTTCAGTATGTCACAGTACATGTTGGAATTCATGGTCCCCTCAATGAACTGTAGCCACCCAGTGCCGACAGCACTCATGCAGCCCCAGACCATGACTCTCCCACCATCATGCTTAACTGTAGGCAAGACACACTTGTCTTTGTACTCCCTACCTGGTTGCAGCCACACACGCTTGACACCATCTGAACCAAATAAGTTTATCTTGGTCTCATCAGACCACAGGACATGGTTCCAGCAATCCATGTCCTTAGTCTGCTTGTCTTCAGCAAACTGTTTGTGGGCTTTCTTGTGCATCATCTTTAGAAGAGGCTTCCTTCTGGGATGACAGACATGCAGACTAATTTGACGCAGTGTGCGGCGTATGATTTGAGTACTGACAAGCTGACCCCCACCACCACCCCTTCAACCTCTGCAGCAATACTGGCTGCCTGCATACATCTATTTCCCAAAGACAACTTCTGGATATGACGATGAGCACGTGCACCCAACTTCTTTAGTTGGCCATGGCGAGGCCTGTTCTGAGTGGAACCTGTCCTGTTAAACCCCTGTATGATCTTGGCCACCGTGCTGCAGCTCAGTTTCAGGGTCTTGGCAATCTTCGTATAGCCTAGGCCATCTTTATGTAGAGCAACAATTCTTTTTGTACAGATCCTCAGAGAGTTCTTTGCCGTGAGGTGCCATGTTGAATTTCCAGTGACCAGTATGAGAGAGTGAGATAACACCAAATTTAACACACCTGCTCCCCATTCACATCTGAGACCTTGTAACACTAATGAGTCACATGACACTGGGGAGGGAAAATGGCTAATTGGGCCCAATTTGGACATTTTTCACTTACATCTTTTCATGTTTCTAGACTTATTACTGGATAGTGCGTTTGTGTTTCATTAATATTTTTATAAGATCATGTTATTGGATTTTTACTCTTTAGCGATGCCCTGTTTTGCATATTTTTTTTAGTTGATATAACTTCCCATTGTGCAACTTCCACATATCTTTGAGAAATGTATACAGATGGAACCTTTTTACTATATATAAGTTGGATAATAGGGTAAAGTGCTGTAGAGTTTTGTAATATGATTTGTGTAATACACGAAAAGGCCCCAATGAAACTGGAGTTCTGTATTCCTTAGATAACAGAAGTGAAGGCATAAAAAGGAGGGAGGAACCCTCCTTTTATATTAAAACATACTTTGCATGTAGATTTTCAGTCTTGTTTTCTGTCGTTACAGTATGTAGTTATAATGACTGATATAATAAATACATACTTAAATATGTCTTTCAACTCTTTGACCTTTTTGCTGGGATGTTTGCTGGACTGGCTGTCATCAAGGAATGCCCTAGCATAGGCTAAAGGACCAGCATTCACCTATATATAGGGAAAACAAACAAAAAAACATTGCATCAGTAAATATCATAGATATCTATCATAAAAGTTTCTGTAAGTATGAAACTTTCTATCTCCCATCTTTCTTCCCCCAGGATGGAATAATTGGAGAAATATTGTCCATGCATAGAAGAGGCAGAGACTTCTAATAAAAAGGCTGAGCAGGTCCCAGCGAATATCTACGAACAGTACCAGGTAACTAAGATTTTGGGGAGGGGGGTGGCACCAAAGAAGAATGGACCTATAGCGGATAACTGTACAGTACAGTTATGCTTTAGGGCTCATTTACACCAGGGAGGTTCGAGGGAAAGCAATCCACCGCATCACACTGCTGCTGCGGCTGACAGACGTGAATGAAATGTCAATTTATGACATTTCATTAAAGTTTGGAAAAAAATGATTTGCTGTGCAATGCGCTATTATCAGCACCGCAGCCTTCTTCATCACCCACCAGCTACTGCATTCTAATGCAGCTGCTAGTGTAAACACTCCCTTATAGGTATAGCGCAGTTCAGTTATCCTTTATGTGTAGAAATGTTATCAATAGAATTACAAAAATATAAGAAATTGTCAGAGGGTTTAAATCTCCTGCATCTACCTACAACTAAAATATATGTTTTGATGGATGCACCCAATAAATGACAGTCCAAGGTCCAGTGTTATTTTACATACATGCTCTGACTTTGGTCTAATGCCGACCACACAGCTAACAATATGATCATTTACAAAGGGATGGTTTTATCAGTAGATAAGTGGTCCTGGTGCAATTCACCCAAAACTTTTTCAAATGACTTAACTGGCTCCTATCTGAACAGAGTCCATTTTTCTTCACCTTTTATGAGCCTACCCTACTGTAACTTATATTGATTCAATATGTTAAGCTCAAGTAATTGCAAACAAGATTACCTGCACAGATACACAGCCCTGTAACTTTAGCTGCAACTGAATCATATCCACATCAGCTGTAGAACAGATCTTCTGCAAATCCGCTGTCTTCTCCTTTATCTCATCAATAGCCACGTCAATAGGTTTCAGATCCACCTGATGCTCATAGATGACTGGTATTCGCTTCTTTACATATGGAAAAGAATTGGATGCTGGGAGAAAAAAATCACGCACATCAACTGATTTATAAAATAAATATTTTTGTAAACCTCAAGTGCAATACATTTGTTTGGAAATTATTTGTTGTAGAAAAATAAATTACTTGAATACTTACGTGAAACCATTGAATACAACCCTTTGAAATTAGTTTAATGTCACTGCTTTTATTAATTATGTTTTTTTTCTCTAACCACTATAGAGCGAGAGGTAAATGGGATTTGATGCTTGCATTTCCAAGTACCTAAAAAATTTCATAATGCCTTTTATACATTAGACAAGAAAAAATAATGAAAGAAAAGGTAAAAGAACAACAAGAAACTTGGATCCCTCCAGCATGATTGTTTCACAGGTTACAGATTGACTACAACAGGACAGGATAGACTAGATCTGTTTAACAAATAAAGTATACTTGGACTGAAGCCTAAATAAAGATATTGAAAATGCACTGTTTTTACAGACCACGGAGCCCTGCTAGATTGCATTTATTTTATCTGGATACTCTGGGAACAAATCAATAAACTGGAGAAAAGGAAATGAGCTCAAACTTTTAGTGGCTGTCAACAGCAAGTAAATCAGATTCTGGCTTAAAGTGGAACTATTTTTTTTTTTTTTAATTCCAAGTTAACAATAGACACGTACACTTGCAAAACCACAGTATGTGTATTGTATCTTTTTAAATGCCCCCCAGCTGCTGCGCAGGCACAGTCCAGGGGCAAAGACCATCACTAAATAAAACAATGCAACTCATAGAAGTCCCATCCTTTGTTATTTCTTCTCATTTGTTCATAGCTAGTTTTAAAACAAGTAACATGTGGCTGATGATGGATGGAGATAGAACTGCCATATTACATGTCCAGTTCCTGGCAAAAAAATGTTCCTATAGAGAACTTCCTGTGGGGTATCATCTCCCACTAATGCTGATGTACAAACTGGCCAAGATGGTATATGGAAAATATGGATAATGCAAAAGTTAACACAGATTTGTAAGCAGTGGCGGTTGGTGAAATTTTAGGATGGTTGGTCGCCAGACCCCGCCTTTCCTCTTTTTGAGCCCTCCCACTTATAAGCCCCACCCCTTACAGTTTCCACCCTTTGTGCCAGGAGTATACAGCCCAGCATCACCAGATAGGGTACACAGCATCAGATAGCAGTATACAGAGTCACCATATAGCAGTATACAAAGCCCCAGATAGGGTATACAGAGCACCAGATAGGGCATACAGAGCACCAGACAGGGCATACAGAGCACCAGATAAGGCACACAGGGCACCAGATAGGGTATACAGGGTCCCAGAAAGGGCATACACAGCACCGGATAGGGCATACAGAGCACCAGATAGGGCATTCAGGGCATCAGATAGGGCATACAAAGCAGCAGATAGGGCATACAGGACACCAGATAGGGCATACAGGACACCAGATAGGGAATACAGGGCACCAGATAGGGCATACAGGGCACCAGATAGGACATGCAGGGCATCAGATAGGGCATACAGAGCACAAGATAGGGCATACAGGGCATCATATAGGGCATACAGGGCAACAGATAAGGCATACAGGGCATCAGATAGGGTATACAGAGCATCAGATAGGGCATACAGAGCATCAGAAAGGGCATACAGGGCATCAGATAGAGCATACAGAGTGGCGCCCCCCCAAAGTCGGGACAAGTCCTGCACTTACCCCATCTAATAGTAGGCAGGCCAGGTCTATGCAGAGATCAGCTAGCGATCAGCATGCTGAGCAGCTCGGGACTGAAACCCCATGGAGTGCTCCGCCTGTGTGAGTAATCACTCAGGCATCACGTCTGCCACAGTCCCACCGCCCGCCCACAGTAGCCAATCACAGAGGATCATTTATCTCTGATGGCTCAGGGGCCACCCAATCAGACTATGTGTGTGCGCTTGTTCAGCGCACACATATAGACTTTAATGGCTGACCAATCGGCTCACTACTTGCTGACAGCAAGTAGCCGAGGAAAAAAAAAATAAAGAAAAGTCAATGTACCGGCGCCACCTGCAGGGGAGCTGGGCTGACTTTTTTTTTTACTTGTCAGCGGCGGGGAGGCGGCACCCAAGTGCCCCTTATGCACTAGCTATTTGTAAGTATGCATGCATGCACAATCTTTAATGTGCAATTTGCTCATTCTTAAGTATACATACTTGTTAAAATAGTCCTTTTCTTGCACTGCTCTTCCACAGTCCCATGTTTTTTGCCTGAGAGAGTGTATGGAGTTTCAAAAACAAATCTGGTGATGTTGTGATTCTTCTCAAAGTTGGTTTTCCTATCAGAAAGCTCTTGCTCTTCTAAGTAAGGCTTCACATAGGTAATCTGAATATGGGCAAACTTCAGGTCCAGATCCTTGACATTCACCTAAAAAGATGAAACAAAGCAGATACTTGGCACCTAAATCTATAAATAGAAATTAAGTGAGTGCTTGTTAAACCCATTGGACTATGGATATTCTGGAATGATCAAATCACAAATCAGTTACAATCCAACTCACATTTCATTACATGATAAATGTATGTTACCCTAAATATCTATTTTTTTCTATTTGTGTGTTCACATATGTGCATTTTAACAATCATAGTCTCTATCATTTTCATTTACATCTGAAGTGCCTGATTGATCTTACCAGTTACCTTTTATCCTTGTTCTAAATTGACCACACAAGGCACAGAAGCTGATCTGTGTAAGGGCCGGTTCACACTGCAGCAGGGCGGAGCGGCGTGACTTCGCGGCCCGTCCACATCTAGGCGAATTGTCAGGCGACTTGAGTCGCCTGACAATTCGCCTCAATGCTGTGCAAATGGGACCGTTCTAATAGGAGCGAATCGCTGCGCTCCGCATTAGAAAAATGGTCCCTGCACTATTTTTAGGGCGATCTCAGGCGGCTTGCATTGACTTCTATGATAGAAGTCTCCTAGCAAGCCACTTTGAGATCGCCTCAGGCGCCGCATCGCGCCGCTCCGCCTCGCTACAGTGTGAACCGGCCCTTAGCGTGGCCAGTTTTCATCTTTTGACTGGTCATTCAGAGGATCTTGACACTGTGCAGACACACAGCATGTCTGTATTGGGCAGTTTGTTCAGCTACTCCCCTACTCCCCAAGCACTAATATGATATTATTTTAATTAGCAGAGTTTGTGGATTATATTTTGGGGTAAATATATGTGTTCAAAAAACATAAATGTGTTAGGAAACATGAAAGAAAAACGCAATTTATTTTACATTTTTTAGCTATTTCTAATAAAAAAACAAGGAAATAAACATGTTTGTACCAAACTCCCTACCACATTAAAGCCCTATCTGTTAAAAAAAAAAACCAATGCATAATACATGTAGGGTAGACAACAAATACTAAAAATTTTAATGGGTTGAACCAAACCATCACCAAAACGAAAAAAAAAAAAAAACACTCTGGGGCTCAAACAGGATTGGGGGAGAAAAAGGCCCAGGGAGTAAAGTGCTTAGTGAAAAAAAAAATGATCTACTAACAACTGATTTATAGAAGCAGCCAAAATAGTTTTTGCTTCCTAAACAGAAATGTCATTAAACACTAAAAATGACTGTTCCCAGCATATAAAATGTTAGAGAAACAAACATTTTAATCCCGTAGGAGTGGCTCTATATCAAATTGCATACCAAAAGAATGGTAATTCTGTTTAGTGAAGTTACACACCACTACCACATTGCACAGCAAGGCATTTGACATTCATTACATTAAACAGTGATTCACCCCCTCCGTACAATGAGCAAGGAGGTGCTTTGAGAAGCAGCAAAGTGACACAAAGGAGACTTGCAAGATGGTTTTACGGGAGGGTCAGTCCTTTATGTTGTTCTTCTGCCGACTATTGTTGGGGCCCTTTAATAAGTGTTGGTGCATTAAATGATAGTTTTAGTAAACTAGCATGCAGTATACAGTAACGGTGTGGTATAGGTGCAATATATGCTCACTATATCCTATACCAGTTATAGAATCGCTCAAGGTGCTCTGGTGGATCCAGTGTCTCACAGAAATATAAGGGTGCAAGCTGTACTATGCTTAATCCAGAAAGCAGGGAAATATGAGGGGGTTACAGATGCCACACACCACTAGCTCAACAGGTGAAAAGAAATGTGAATGGCTTCAGCCTTGAGCTTCTCCTGAGCCCCATCTCAGATGCATTTTGCCCCACCCATTAGCACTTAATCATAAGGATGAAGGAGTGGAGAAATGTATACATCATCAGCCACTCATAAAGCATAAGAATAATTGTCAAGCAACACATGGAAACCATGCTGAAAAAAGTTTTTTCTCAGCCTGGGATCACACCATTTGTGAATTGGATGCGGCTTCCGGCATCCAATTCACAATAGCAGGAGAATTTGTCCGGCTCTCTATGGAGCCGGTTCACATAGCTCTGCAGCAAGTCTGGTGCGGTTTGCACAAAAACGCTGTGCGACTTTTGAGCTGTTTCATATCCGAATTCAGACCAAAATTCGGGCTGAAATTGGACCTGAAACAGTAAACCAGGACATACAGGATCCTTGCTGTGAGCCGCTGCCTGTTCTAGTATGAACCCAGCCTTAACGATATAGCTGCCTCCTGACACAGATGTGACTAAATTATGATAACAGATTATTAAATATATATATATATATATATATATATATATGTAAATAAAAATGAAATAATCCACTGAATATGTTATATTATAATTGACTGCAAGATTGGATTGCATGAGGTTTGTTGTTTGGGAGTTAAGACAGCTAATCCAAAAACGGGAAAAGTGCAAAAGTGCAAAATAAAAATGTGCTTTATTAGCAAGCTAATGTAGTTATAAAAACTAAAGGTGAAAAACAGATAAAGCCGCGCCAACCCCTCTGATCATACATATGTAAAAAAACTATTTCCTGACAGACTCCATGGCAGCCTATGTGTGGGTTAACCCCGCCTCCTCTCCAATGCTATAGGACCCCATTCCCATAAATGTGTGCTCCTAGCTAGATACTGTGGTCCTTTTTTGTCCTCCTCCTTGGATCTACCTGATGCACACTTATGTTTATGGCGGCCGTCCAAGAATGAGCCCCGTGTGGGCGGAGGTCGGCATACTCGGACGCTGTGAAGCCCAGGGCCCAGCCAAGGGAGGGTGAGTGGCTCCAGGCTTAGAGTCCCAGTGGTGACTGCGTATGCTCGAAGACAATGGGTCGCCCAGCATGGCGCAGAATGGCTGGCAAAGGTACTCTCTGCAACACTCCATGGCAGCATTTTTGTGTTTTTTTATGTTGTCTTGTGTGGCCCGTACCGGGCACGTTCTTTTCCCATCCTTCAGTACCTCCAGGCAGTCCCATGGCATCTGCGCGTGCGCGGGGTCTCGGTCGAGACCAAGGCTTGGCTCGCACATGCGCGGCGTCTGAGCAGGCGCCATTCGGGAAAGTCCCACGGCACAGGCGCGCGCGCGGGGGGGTGCGGCGGTGACGTCACAGGCGGGGATTTTAAAACGCTATCAGCCCCAAGGTTCAATGGGAACCTCTGCGGGCATTAGTGCGGCAGCCTCCCCAAGCCCTGGAGGTCTATACAGAGGTAGGCGGGACAGATCTTGAGCTTGGGGGAAGTGCCCACTGCTCTTAAAGGGGCAGCCGGGCTGGTGCGGTCAACACCTTACATGCCTCTTTACCCTAGGTCCGTGGTGACGTCCCGCACACATCTGCCAAGTGACCATGAATGGATCACCTGCCCTCACGCACAAGGTATTTGCGGGGGAGGAGAAGGGTGGGACATGCAAGTGGGTTTCACGGTGTTCGTTTGCTCTTGTTCATTCTCCCTAGCACTTCCAGGCCGGATCGCCAGATTGTGGCACAAAGCAACAGAGACCTTGCCAGGCCACAACACCAGCAATCTTCATCCAGGTCCAGACGGGACTCTCCGTCTGGGGACCATCAGCAGAGGAGACGCTCTCATTCCTCCTGCAGACACCGGTCCCACCACCATGACAGCCGTTCTGGTCGCAGAGCCTGCTGAGGATGTGGGACACGAGTCCCGGAGGGCAAGGCATTATGCTACCTCTACTATGCCTGGGGGGTTGGGGAAAAAGAGACTGAGAATCAACAGATGGAGAAAGGAGTGGGGCACGTCCCGCATGCAGAGCCAATCCACCACCATGTCAGGCTCGGTGGCCGAAGAGGCCCTGGAGGATACAGGCTTATTCTGGCCGTATGATGCCTCTCTCAAGTCTTCGGACAGTGAGATTGAGGGAGAGGACTTCCCAGGCAGCTTTGACTTCGCACTAGTCTCTCCACTGATTAAGGCAGTAAAAGAGGCCCTTAAATGGGAAGAAGCTGCCACACCTCCAGCTAAACAAAGAAAATTATTTAAGCACCTGGGAAAGGAGTGCCCCAATTTCCCGCTCTTGGGGGAACTCAAGGAGATCATTCTGGAAGAGTGGGAGAGAGTGGACGGAAAGACATCCCTGTCAAGTAAGACCTTAAGGCTGTATCCTTTTAAAGCCGAAGATGTGAAGCACCTTGAGAATGCCCCGCTTGTAGACGCGGAATTGATGCGTCTGACCAAGCATGTTACCCTTCCTCTTGAGGACGCAGTGTCCTTTAGGGATGGGCTTGAGAGAAGAATTGACCAGCATCTCAAGAGAATCTACAGCCTGGCCGGTTTGGCCTGTAAACCCACTTTGGCTCTCGCCGCTTTATCCAAGGCAATGTAGCCTTGGACAGAGAACGTAGAGTCAGGGCTCAGAGGCGTCTCTGAAGAGCGAGGAAGGAGCTCAGCAATTCAGGAACTGAAACTGGCAACAGCTTTCCTGGGGGAGGCTTCCATCGATCTCATCTGTCTGTCGGCCCAGATGATGCTATCCTTGGTCACGGCCAGGAGGGCGTTGTGGTTACGCCCCTGGCTCGCTGATACGGCATATAAGCAAGTTTGGTGTAAAATCCCCTTTGAGGGGTCTTACTTGTTCGGTAACTAGCTGGATAGCGCCATTTCCCAGGCCACAGGCGGGAAGTCGGGGTTCCTGCCTCAGGATAAGTGCCTGTTTGGCCAGAGGAGGCCTCAGCGCAGAAGACGCAGCACAGATCGCTCAAGGGAAGCCCGCTCTTACAGACCAGGCAGATACTTCTGGAGGAATTGGAAAAGGACTCAAGGCCTCAAAATCCTTTTGAGGTTGGGCCCGTCCAGGCGGGTCGGGTGGGGGTACATTTGCGGCTCTTCCAGCACATCTGGACGGCCTAGAGCTGGTCTCGATAGACCTGAAGGATGCATATTTTATGCATCATGGTACAGGGTTGAGAGACCGATCTGTTCTGGGCCTGGCAGGTGCGATCCTGAGTGGCATATTATTACTGTTTTGGGCTACACACACCGGAGGTAACATTCTATGAACTGTTATGTTTGTATATGGGAGCCCTGCCCAGAAGTCCTGACCAATGACTGGCTTGGGCCGGCAGGACGATAGTGAGGCTTGAGACTCACGTCGGGGGAGGAGTCTGGGCGGTGCCCCCTGTTTGAGAGGTCATTTTATTTATAAATTGAGCGCGGTGAGAGCAGGTCGCCCATACCCCTGTTGAAGTCCTGGCGGACGAAACGCGTCGGGTGAGGCAGGCCTGCTCGTCTAGCACCACGCTTTTATCTTCATCTGATTGGAATTCCATATCGCTTGTTATTCGTTTTATCATGTAAGTGTGATTTTTTTAATAAATTGATACTGGTCAACAGTACTACACTATGTAGTGATTTATATCTTCACTGAGGTATCTTGAGACCACAATTGGATTTACCCCTTTGACTCCGGAGCTCCCCTGGATTACATACTGTATGGTCTTGGAATGTTGTCCGATGCAGAGGTGCCATCACTGGCATACTGAGGTCCATTGTACATGCTCCTAATGATTACATTCTCATGCGTATATACCTTTCTACATCTGGTAAGAGTACCTTAACATAAGCGGTGAAGGTGCACAGTGCATGCGGGTGCATTATAACCTATTGGAGTGCCATCCACATATGCCTTTTCTCCACGATTGGTGAAGGACTTTTTAAGAATCTCTACATTCTTGTCACGGATTTTATTTATTGCACACTGTTACTGAGAGACTATGGCTGATCTTTTTTAGTTTGGTCCCCCCTATTGAACAATTTTTACTGTTCTTTGTCTGTCTTTAATCATATGGTTATGGTTTGATTAGCGCTGCACTTTTGTTTTTCACGGTTCATTTACACCAGTGGTTCTCAACTCCTGTCCTCGGGACCCACTAATAGGCCAGGTTTGCAGGATAACTGAAATACATCACAGATGATATCATTTGCTGCTCAGTGATTGCAGTATTCTAGTCTGCATCTCCCCAAGGTAATACTTAAAATCTGGCCTGTTGGTGGGTCCTGAGGACAGGAGTTGAGAACCACCGATTTACACAATTTGGGAAGGTTGTTGTGTCAGCAGCTAGTTATTTATTCAATTATTGTTTTTCTTGTATCTCTTTATACACAACTTTGTTTTTATAACTAAAAAAAATTTGACGCAGGGTTTTTCCCCTCTGTCTTTTTACAGACACTTCATTTTGTTTCTTTAGCTTGCTAATAAAGCACAACGTTTTTCCTTTTTCTTTTGTACTTTTCTCCTTTTTGGATTAGCTGTCTCAACTCCCAAACAACAAACCTCATGTAATCTTGCAGTCAATTATGATATAACATATTCAGTGGGTTATTTAAAATGTGTATTTGTTTATTTATTTTTATATATTTAAAAATCTGTTCTAATGGTTAAATCATTGGCGGGAAGTATCTCTTTAAGAAACATTTTTCGTCATTGTTTCCATGTGTTGCTTGCACAAATAATCGTTTCCTATACGAGCGGCTGATGATGAATAAATACTGTATAATTGTCTTACTCCACTCCTTCATCTCTATGATTAAGCCCCAATGGGCAGGGTAAAGTCTATTTTTTTTTATAAAAATAACAAACCTATTATACTTACCTGCTCTGTGTAATAGTTTTGCCCAGGGCAGCCCGGATCCCCCTCCTCTTGGGTCCCTCTTCAGTTCTCCTGCCAAAGTAGATTATTCAGAAGAAGGGCCCCGGAGCCCTTCCGATTTTACGGAAGACACACGTCGTCGGGGAATTGTGAATGGATTCGGGGGAGAGCTAGGTCACTACAGGTACTCACGGAACCGGTAGGACTTGAGAGGGAGGACTATCCGACTTTACGTCGTCACCGTGATAACCGAGGGTGACGACAGTTAGTTTCAGTCAATCGGTTATTCCTCTCTCTCCCCCGCCCGGCTTGGTACCGAGACACAGACTTACCTACGTGCCTCGACGCCGAACCGAGCCCACGAGGGTATCGTTCGAGGAACGACACCCTCGTGAGTTGTCCCCCCCCCCCCCGTCCTCTTGACTTCTCCCTGGGTTCTCCTCCCCCTAGGCCCGACGGGACCCGTTTT
>BLSH010501138.1:1209915-1241945 GCA_018402905.1 Glandirana rugosa | reverse complement strand
GCTTATACATGCGGCATGACATATAAAAGGGCGGAGGACGCTATCCTCCTTCCATGCCACAGAGCGACACGTGGACATTCCCCTATGGAAATTACTTTGAAGGCAGGACTGGGACGTTGGATATAGGGTAAGCTCTCCCCCTTTCTATGGACAAGTCTATGTCCAGTGGTATACCGAATCCACTTATAGCTTATGCATAATTTTCTCTATTATAGAGTCGTTGACCAAACAGACCCTGTCCTTCATCACAGGGAGTCTGATAGGAACACTCACGATCCTTGGCCGTGTGGTATCCGTCCCTCCCGGGGTGTGGCTCATCTGGGGATCCCCTTTGGGAGTTCAGTGGGGCACTGTTTGTCCATTGGCCCACCCACTGGGCCACAATTTTGGGTGGATTCCTTATCCACCGGCCCGGTGGCTGTCGGGGTGGTTAACTGCTGGATGGGAGTGTAGCACGTTTTAAACAAGGTAATGAATTTGATGTGAGGAACTCAGGCTGGAATATGCATGTTTTTCAATAATGTGTAAATATAACCTATATACCTGTATATATTTCACAGTGGGAGTCTTGTCTTGTATGAATCCTGAAACATGTCGGGCTAATTGAGCTACTTGGCAAGAATCATGCAATTCACAAGACAGTAAACCTTTGCTGTTTAAAATTCACTCCTGTTTGATTATAAGTATTGTATGGTCTTTTTATATTTGTCTCAATGACTTGTCTGTTTTTTACTTCATAAAATTGCAATAAAATATATTTTTTATATATATAATTTGACTTTATTATCTGTGCCCTGAAAATCCCAATTCCTTTGAGGGAAAGTTTTCTTGTTAGTAGTAACATTCTGGGATGTGTGGCACATAGGGCGTTTAATGCCCAAGTGATCAGAACCTGCTACAATTTACAATTTGGGTAGAAAATACCTGTTTTCCCTCATTGCCTGATCACTACTCTATTTAACCCATGTGTTGAAACACAATAATCCTTCCCTTGTTTTTTCCCCCCCTCTTCCTTTTTGGTTTTGTTAATAGGCATTATTGCCACAAACAATATACATTTTCTTTAAATGTGTTAATTAACTAATTTTTTGACATAATTAAAGATCTGTGCTTCTCTGTGAAATATTGGTTGTTGGTGTCCTGGTGGATACCGTCTAGGTTTTTTTCTTAGAATACATTGTGAATGTGATTGACAAGTTCCCATATAAAAACATGTTCCAGGGTAAAGAATGGGACTCTCTTATGAAGGGTCTCCACAGAGATCATATATCGGCAGAAACCCCGCAATCAGAATCTTCCTCCCTTTTCTTCCAGCTAGGCAAGCTGGTGGAGAGGAAGGCGGCTTTTTTCTGGCACAAGGAGGGATTTGCCAGATATATACAAGAAGACATCAATCCTTTTGGATTACGCATCCAGATCTTTCCACATTTAGAGGAGCTGGATGAGTCTTTTAAGGGCAGATGGGAGGGGATTCTTCAGACTTGTACCAAGAATATGATGCATTTATTAATAGAGGAATATCAGAATCGAATTGCTCAGATTGACAAACAAATATCTGGAATATATAGTAAACTTGAACCCTTTAAGGGCCTGGCTAGCTTTAGGGAGCAGGAAGAGAAAATAAAACAACGTTTAGACCGCATGACACATGTAACTCTTGCAACAAAAGAGAAAAAATTCTGGAGGGACAAGAGGGCCTTCCAGGAGAAAAAAGCATATAGATGGCAACAACAGGTTAATAGAACTAAGGGCAATAAATATTTTAATCAACCGCAAGTTGATCAACCTTCGTTATCATCACTAAATTCCTCACTTTCTTCCACTTCTTCTTTTCAAGATAGAAAACACAATAACAAATATAAAAAAACAAAAAGAACACGTTCAGATGATCATCCTGAGTTAAAGAAAAAACGAAGCACGGAATCCACCCCTCTGCAGCAATCATCGATTCTTTCATCCTTCCGGACTATGGGTAAAGGTAATGCACCGGGTGTTCTTCCTATGCAATCTACTAATCTTATTTCTGGGAGTGGTCCTATTGCTACTGCCACAGGTGTCTCTTCTTCTGCTACTTCATCTATTTCTCAATCTGTCACGTCTACACCTTCTTTTTCTCTTCCCAATCCAGACAACACCTTGAACACTTAACACCTTTTGTGAATATTACAGATCACTCTTTTGATCGACTCAATATTGTTAACCTATCTAATTCTGTTTTCTCTGACGCCGAGATGGAAGTGTTATCTTTTGGTCTCAGTTTTTGCCCTGAAGCTGAGCTTGATAAGTTTGAATTAATTAAAGATCTGCATCTTTTTGCTAGAAAGGTTTTGTTGCAGAGCTATTATGCAGATGGACCCTCATCAGGGAAATCTGTCAAAGATGTCCCTGATGAGGATATTGATGTACTCCTTTCTTTGATGGAAGAGCAAGACTCTGATCTTATTGATCTTATTGATTTAAAATCATTGTTAGATGAACATGTCACGAAGGACATGTCATCTACAACACATAACAAGTTATTGAATCTTAAGAAGAAATCAGATAAGTTTCCCCAACTGTCGAATAACATCAATCTGGCAGCCTTTGTGGCGGCAACAACTAGGGACATTAAAAGATTAAAAATGAAAAAAGCTAGATCTGACGGAGATGCTGGGACGGCCATTGAAACTATAAAGAAGAGAAAGGATATTACAATCAAACCATCCGATAAGGGTGGCAATATTGTCATTATGTCGAACGACCAATATCGCTCCATGTGTATGAGAATTTTACAGAATGACACATGGTATAGACCTATTTCAAAACAGCTGATTGAGCGGTATCATACTGAATTCTTTGAGTTAGTTGATACAGCATTCGCCCAATCTATAATTGATAAAGACACTTGGGAGTTTATTCGAACTCCATTTCCAAAAATTCCTACCTTCTATAGTTTACCTAAGATCCATAAAGACAAAGTGGATCCCCCGGGCCGTCCTATCATCTCCGGCAATGAATCTGCTACTGAAAACTTGAGCAAATTTATTGATCTGCATCTTAGGCCACATGTTATCAGTCTGCCCTCCTTTGTGAGGGATACCGTCCACCTCCTTCAACAGATGGAGGGTATGACGCTGGCACCTGATGCCATCCTAGTGGCAGTCGATGTGGAGGCGCTGTACTGCTCCATTCCCCACCACTTGGGGGTTGCAGCGGTCCGGCACATCCTCTCGCAGTCACATAAGGATGATACAAAACTACATGACTTCATGCTGGAGGCTCTCGAATTTATTTTAACACATAATACTTTTTCCTTTGACGGCTCCCACTTCCTCCAGATACAGGGTGTAGCGATGGGCACTTGTTGTGCCCCATCCTACGCCAATTTGTACCTGGGGGAGTGGGAGAGAACCCTTTTTTCGGATGAAATGTTGATACCCTTGACAAGTTATATATCTGCCTGGTATCGCTATACTGACGATATTCTTATTTTCTGGGAAGGCCCTTTGGAAGCCTTACAGGCATTCATTGGGGCGATTAACAAAAACAACTTTAATCTCCAATTCACCATGTCTTTCGATCCAACAAAAATAACATTTTTAGATCTAACCATCTATAAGAATGAAAATGGCAGCCTGTCTAGCAACCTATTTAGGAAGCCGACAGCTGAAACACAATTTTACATGCGTCGAGTGCCCATCCCCAGGCGCTGGTTAAATCCATTCCATATAGCCAATACCTAAGATTGCGTAGGAACTGCTCCGAGAGAGAATTCTTTCTGAGGGAAGCAGATGCCCTTAAGACGAGACTTTTGGCAAGAGGATATTCACATAAATGTCTAAAAAGAGCTTTTAAAAGAGCCTATAAACAGGATCGACATGCCTTATTATTTCCACCTCCACAGCAGGCTAAACCACCAATTACACGTCTTATCACACGATATAATACTCAACATCAGACAATACGTCAAATACTAGACAGACACTGGCATTTACTTCAAGTGGATCCAGTGTTGCGCCAATGTATACCGGAGACCCCAGCAATAACATATCGAAGAGCTAGATCAATTAAAGATCATTTAGTGGCCAGCGAGTTTACAGACTCATTTCGCGGGGATCCCTGCAAACGCAAGGGAACATTTACATGTGGGGGTTGCACATATTGCCGATATATGAACACCTCTTCCAATATTATACTGCCAAATGGCTCTGTTTTCAAACCGAAACATTTCTCCAATTGCAAGACTGCGGGAGTGGTTTACATACTAACTTGTGAATGTGGCGGCTTTTATGTTGGAAAGACCAAGTTGGAGTTCTGGCAACGGGCTTATCGCCATATTTCCACCATGAAAGCCGCTCATTCGGATTTTCCACTAGGAAGACATGTAAAGATGATGCATCGGGGTCAATGCCCAAGATTCAATTTTTTTTTTTTTGGGGTGTGCACCCCAACGCCAGAGGGGGGGATTGGAATAAACTATTACTCCAGCATGAAACGTGCTGGATTGAGAAATTGCAGGCTATGGTACCCCCCGGACTAAATACACAGCTCAGCTTTAGACCCTTTTTAGAGGGTTTTAACTCGGGAGGTTGTGAAAAAGAATAGGTACCAAATTTATGAATATACATTTTTTTGCCAAACGATTTCTATCTCTCACCAATGATGGGGGGTTGTTTAATGTTGACGGGGTGTATCTGCTTATAGACCTCTTTGGTCCAACTTAGGGGTTACTTCAGGGGGGTCCCTACTATCCCTGGAGATGTTTTTTGTTCGGAACTTGTTAATGTAAATTGAATTTTTTTTTATTAAATTCTAATTCCTGTAAATGTCTGTGGACACCTTTGTGCGCCTAATGGGCATTTGGTAATGGAACAACATGTATGGATGTTACTGTAATAATATGTAAAAAATTGTATGCCTTTTGTGGGGCTTTATGGCCCATGATTCCTTGTGCGTGCTCCATGTTCCTCTTTGGGCATGACCACTTGGGCATGTTAGTGGGCATAGGGCTACTCAGTGTTCCCACCCGACGCACAAAAGGCCCACTCCCATACTGGGGGGGGAGTCTTTCTTTCCCGGCCTGGGGTGGGCAGCATCCGCTGGGTTGGGACGGATAGGTACTTAGTGCCCTGCCTTCTCTGACCACTTTGATGCGTCGGTGGGGGGACGTGCGGGACCGGCCTCCCCTCCTTCCCTCCTCTTCTGCCCCCTTTCTTCCTTTCAGGTTTTTTGGGGGGATTGATTGGCGGGTTTTTGAGGGTGGTTCGGCCGCGCACGGCTCCCTCGGGGACTCCTTGGGACCCTTTGGTGTTGCCCTGCTTCTGGGATGGTACGGGTGCCCCTCGGCTGGGCGGGATTGTTTTCTTTCCTTCTCTTTTTTTGTTTCTTTTTTCTTTTTTGCCCCTATATTGAGGGATTACATATATGTATTATGGCCACAAGATGGCGTATCTATATACATACATACTTTCTACTGTTTGGTAGACTTCTGCGTCCTCGGCGTCGACTTCTGACGCCATTTCCGGCCTTGACGTGTGACGCCATATTTGGCGCCGATGTATGACGTCATATCCGGCTTTTTGCCCGCGCTTATACATGCGGCATGACATATAAAAGGGCGGAGGACGCTATCCTCCTTCCATGCCACAGAGCGACACGTGGACATTCCCCTATGGAAATTACTTTGAAGGCAGGACTGGGACGTTGGATATAGGGTAAGCTCTCCCCCTTTCTATGGACAAGTCTATGTGCAGTGGTATACCGAATCCACTTATAGCTTATGCATAATTTTCTCTATTATAGAGTCCTTGACCAAACAGACCCTGTCCTTCATCACAGGGAGTCTGATAGGAACACTCACAATCCTTGGCCGTGTGGTATCCGTCCCTCCCGGGGTGTGGCTCATCTGGGGATCCCCTTTGGGAGTTCAGTGGGGCACTGTTTGTCCATTGGCCCACCCACTGGGCCACAATTTTGGGTGGATTCCTTATCCACCGGCCCGGTGGCTGTCGGGGTGGTTAACTGCTGGATGGGAGTGTAGCACGTTTTAAACAAGGTAATTAATTTGATGTGAGGAACTCAGGCTGGAATATGCATGTTTTTCAATAATGTGTAAAGATAACCTATATACCTGTATATATTTCACAGTGGGAGTCTTGTCTTGTATGAATGCCCCTGAAGAAAGGATTGGAATATCCTGAAACATGTCGGGCTAATTGAGCTACTTGGCAAGAATCATGCAATTCACAAGACAGTAAACCTTTGCTGTTTAAAATTCACTCCTGTTTGATTATAAGTATTGTATGGTCTTTTTTATATTTGTCTCAATGACTTGTCTGTTTTTTACTTCAGAAAATTGCAATAAAATATATTTTTTATATATATAATTTGACTTTATTATCTGTGCCCTGAAAATCCCAATTCCTTTGAGGGAAAGTTTTCTTGCTAGTAAGCTACATATTCAGGGGTCCATGATCCCAGGCCTGTAATGGGTGGTCCTGAGGTCCTGCTGAGGCAGTGTAGGCCTCACCATGTGCTAGCCGTGGTGAAGACAAAGGAGCAGAGAAGCTTGATAAATTTCCTTTCAAGCTGGAAACCAAGTGATGTGCTGGAGAGGAGTGAAGGAGTGATAGCCTGCAAGTGCTGGAGAGAGAACTGTAGGAGAAAAAGAGTCAGCAAGCTAAGTGCTGGAGTGTTGTCAGGAGTAACAGTCTGCAGAAAGATAGTCTGCAGTGCAAGTGCACACATACACGACTGTATATGGAAGTTGTGTACAATAATTTCTGGGGCATTCCACAGTCACTCCTTTTCCCCATCCAAGTTATTTCCCATAAATAATAAAACAAAAACAAGAGCCGGCCTGGTCAGTGTCTTCGGATGTGTGAGATATGGTGGGATTGAGGGCAGCAATCAGGTGAACCACAACTAATGCTATTCCCAAGGGACCACGTGGCTACAGTACATTATGGTGTGATGGTCATTGGGAAGAATCCCTCCTTACAGCTGGCCAAAAAGATCATTGCTACCAATGGTTACTCATCTGAGAGGCAGAAGTTACTTATTGCTACTGGAAGAATCCTGTAGTTCCATGGAACCCTGGTTGAGAAAGGCTAAACTAGACTTAAGCTTTAACCATCCCCCTCCCAAACATTTAATTCTCTCCCCCAACACTTAACCCTTAAAGTAAGCCCTAAACACTACCCGCCACCACCAACCTAACCCTTAACCCGTAACCATCAGTAAACTAAGCCTAAAACCTAACTTCTATACCAGTGTTTCTAAACCTTTTTCAGTCAAGGCACCCTTTAAAATTCAGCCCAGTCTCAAGGCACCCGATTCTAAAATGTAAAAAATTGTTTTATAGCAACATTGGCACATATAGGACACCCAACATTAGAGTTGATTTATTCTTACAAAGCAAATATACCTTTACACAAACTAGTATTCCAATGTTTCTCTTCTGCCTTAGTTTCTCTCCCTCATTCAGCCAATGGGATCCAAGTGATCATGGAGAGAGACAGGGGAGGGGCAAACAAGAATGCTTTACAGGCGCCCCACATCCTCCTTATCAACCAATGTCGTCATTGGTTGTTAGGACGCCGGTGGGTAGAAGGTTGTAATGGTGCACAATGAAAACTTCTGGCTATGTGTAACTAAAAGGCGGACATCCACCCACTGGCTTGTATGCAATTTCTATCATTTTGCAAAGGCACCCCTGAAGAAACCTGAAGGCATCCTATCCTGGTTGAAAAAGGTTGTTCTATACTGTCAATATCCTGCAACAGAAATCTGTGCTGGGAGCAAGCAGTTCTATACTGAAAAAATGGTTCTAGAAGGAACCGCTTCATTATAATACTGCCTATGTTGCTCACACCAGAACTGGTTGCTTTTAACCAGTTACTGCCCTAGGAAGGCCCTTGCACACCATTCCCTGCTGAGTACATGGCCATTTAATTTTACATGTCCTACTTAATGCATTGTTACCCGTAAACTTAACAAATCAACGCTTTGCTATTCCTGCTTTCCTTAAATAGCTTCTTTGTTTATTTTATCTTCTATACCTATGGAATTATGTTCTCTTTTTTGTTTATTCATGTTTTGTAGTGTGAATTTTTTTAAACGCTATTAATTGTCATTTGACACAGTTTGCATGAAAAATGTAATTTTGTAATAACCGGGACAACTATCAGATTAAAGTTCTCATGCTATATCTAATGTAACAACTTTGACAAAGTAAATAACTGCAATAAATAATGCCACTAAACAGCCTTGTTTGTCACAAAAAAACATGAGTAATATAAAAAAAAGTGATTATCAGATGAGTGGGCCCACAGCTGAAATGTGAAAATATTTCTGGATCGAAACTGGTTAAATATTCACCATTTTTAATGCAAATTGGCCCAACTGTGCTTGATACATCTCTGATTAATCAGGAATAGGAAGGTATTTTTTTATTATTTAAAGTGATGAGCACCGGAATCATTACTCATTAAATACCTTGTTAGAATCTTGGATAATTTTCACGTTGTCTGCTCCAAATTTTTCACCATACAGATTCAGAAGACGTAACGATATCTCAGAAAGGCCTGTGAGCTTTGGCTCCTTGTAGATATATTCTTTACCATCTTCATCCTCAAAGAAAGCCTGTAGAGATAAGAAAGGATACAATTATGGGCACTGTGAATTCTGTGACACTGTCTTAGTCAAACCTTCAGAGACAATATAAGCTATAAAGGGGTTGTAAAGTCAGAAGGTTTTTTTATCTTAATGCATTTTATATATTAAGATAAAAAGCCTTCTGTGTGCAGCAGCCCCCCTCGGCCCCTCTAATACTTACCTGAGCCCCATCTCTGTCCAGCGATGTCCACGAGTGTCTTGGCCATTCAATATTCTCCCTCCTGACTGGCTGAGACACAGCAGCTCCCGCTGCTGTCAAAGTCAGTTAACCAATCAGGAGAAAGAGGGGGCGGGGCCGGGCTGAGGCTCTGTGCCTGAATGGACACGAGGAGTTGTGACTTGGCTCAGGTGCCCCCATAGCAAGCTGCTTGCTGTGGGGGTACTCAACAGAAGGGAGGGGCCAGGAGCACAAAAGAGGGACCTGAGAAGAAGAGAATCTGGGCTGCTCTGTGCAAATCCACTGCAGAGGCAGGTAAGTGTAACATGTTTGTAAAGTCTCGTTTTTTTTCTATAAAAATAACAATCACTTTAAGCTTGCCATGCACTTGTAGAATTTTGTTTGACATTTTTTGTTTTAAGAACATTCATTTGATTGTTTAATCACTAGTGGGGTCAAATAGATGTACATTTTCAACCACAGTGACATGAAAATTTGAAGGAGCAGAACACATTTCTTGAATGAATGAATTTCTAACAGCGTATGTAGTTTTCACTCAGTAAAGTCTGTTGAATGTTAAAAGCGAAGGAAAATTGAAGTACTTTCAAACAATATTTATCGTGTCATCAAATGCACTAAGAATTTTCATATTGTGATATGGAGGTTGGTTAGCTCAATGGTAGACGCATTTTTAGTGAAGTCCAAGCCACTCTGAACTGTGTTTTAAAGGCCTGTCAACCCACTTTCATTTAAACAAAAAGCAAAGTTTTCACACAACAGTTGCCCACACAGGGGAATCAGCTTCTCACAGTAAAACGTTCAACTGAAAATACCGAACCACCTGGCTCTCTTGTCAACATCGCTGCTGCTCTCTTTGGTCTCCCAGACCACGGGCTGTTCAGGCTCTCTCAAGCTTGGTTACAGCACCTTGGTGTACGGCCCACTCCTGGCCTCCTGATTTTTCAGGCCCCTCAAGCTTCCTCTCTCTACAGACTTCCAGGTTCCCTCCAGGCCCCTGGACCTGCTACCTTTCCCAGGCTTTGGGCAAGGAATCCATCTCACAATGGCTGCAGTCTCCGGTAGGAACACTTAGCTCTCCCGACAGGGCTCTGTCTCCAGGGCTACTCTCAGATCTGGTTTATAACAACCCTGCACACCTGGGCACTCACTGCAGGTGTCTAAAAAATCTGGACACAGCATTGAAGGCTCCGTTCCACACAAGACACTTTGGAACCTTCAAACTCCAGGCCCCAATCCAAGATTAAAACTTACAACAGAGTTTTCTTCACTCACAATAAACACAAAGTTCTCTAACCACAAATTTGAGAACCATGTGTCATCCTATCCTCACTTTCCTAATCTCACGCCATGGCAGGGCCTTACACAACATTCATTTTTGTACTGCAGCTTACCAATCAATAGATATGGTGGCTGCATTTGTTTTCTTTTTGTAGGATTCTTTCCCCTCTGTTTTTACCAGGTGATCTGGTCAGTAACACACCTCCTGTATACCCCAACTCTGGATGAAGAAGTACAGGAGCACCTTTGGACAGTGGCATTGTTAAAGTGGTTGTCAACTTGTGACAACCACTTTAACCTACAGGTAAGCCTAAAATAAGGCTTACCTGTAGCTGCCCTGCATATCTCCCACTCCTGTACGGTTCAGAAGATATGGAGTGTTCTGCATGTGCCGCGGTCATTTCGGCACATGCGCAGTGAAGAAACGGCCTCCGTGCCGTTTCTCCACTGACACTGTGCCGTGACTGGTGGCTCCCGCGCGCATGCCAGTTCCCAGAAGGAAGAGGGGCAGAAGATGGATGCCACCAGCACAGGGGACAGCGCTGGACATCGCAGGCTTCGTTTGCATTTAAGTGGCATTTAAGTGGCACATAATGGGTTACTATGCGCTGCATAGTAGCCCATTATGCTTCTAATATACAGGTGTATGTAGAGGAAGTAAACCCCATCTGGGTTTACTTCCTCTTTAATTTAGGGGAGAGGAGTGTTCGATGGACTAACAGATTTAAATACACTAACAAATTGAAGCTGAACTCCAGCTAACCCTTTATAAGCAGTTACAGCAGTTTCTTTTTGGGATAAAGGTTTCATATAAATATAAAAATAAATAAAAGTAAATGGTTTGTCTCAATCCTGTAACTTCTACATCTGCAGGACAGCTCATTCAAACAGACTTACTGGCCAGATCATGAGGTGAAAATAAAGGAAACAAATCCTAATACAAACTAATGCAGCTTTACATCTAAGAATTGGTAAGCTGCAATATAATATATATTTGCTTTTGGGTTTAATACCATGTTAAGACACTCATGAGATATCAATATTGTACAACTGCATCTGCCTTCCTAGCTAACTGATAAAGAATGATGTAGTTCCAATATGGAGCAAGCATTAGAAGAAATGTCTCTTGGAAATAAGAGGTTCATCAATCTGCTCATTGTCACCTAAACATGCACTATTAGCCAACTGGATTGTCTTCTATTCCATTCAAGATCTGTTGGTCATGAGAGTATGCCAGCTTTTGAAAATCCAGTGACTGTCATTTGATGTTTTTGAGTACCATAAGGAATGACAGCGATAGTCTACAGACAGTAAGAAATATATATAGTAAAATAGTAGTGATAGTGTGAACAGAAAATTGATTTGCCCTGAAATTTCTTGGTCGTGATTTTTTGGGAACAATGACTGTTAACTCAGAGACATGAAACTTTCCCCTGAACCAGTTGAAATTAGCTAGAATGAGCAACAGTCATTTTGATACCTTAAAGTGAACATATGAGCATTAAAATGTGGGAACTGTCATTGCTGATTTTTAAAAGGTGCAAATTAAGGGTCTCATGGCTGAATAGTAAAACTTGCCCTGATTCATATGAAGTAAACAAAGACAGGTGCTGAAATGCTTAAAGTGTTACTAAGCCCAGTAATATGAAAATAGTTCATTTGTAGTTCATTCACCCACAGTGCCCATAGCTTATAAATCTTCTTTTTACATTAAAATACTGCCACTATATACCTTTTTGGCTGATCTGTATACCACGGTCAGTGATAAGCTGCACAGTTTCTCCAGAGCTGTGTGTTTAGGTAGGAGGAGATTTCCACTACAGCCTGTATACTCGCCCACATGTGTGATGTCAATATCATGTGACCTGGCTATCTCTGAGAACAAGGACATGTTCTCTCCAGCATAAAAGACACAACTGAGCATGTGCAGGAGGACTACCCTGTCTGTGTTAAGCTATAGATAGACAGTGCAGGAAGGGAAAGATCTATTTATACAGGATAAAACAGCCGTTTTACACAATGCAGAGGATTAACCCCTTAAGCTCCACAGGGAGTATAACAAGCATGCTATGCTGCACACACACACAGGTTTTACAGTTGTGGGTTTAGTAACACTTTAAAGTTGAAATAAAAAGCACTATAATGTCTAAAGACCACCAATCAAGAGCCTGTTGAAAAAAAAAATGAATTGACAGATTGTTATCAAATAATGACAGTCGTGTTGTTTTTAGGCTTGTGACTCCTCTCAGAAGCCATGTTCTGCATTTCTACTGCTGGAGCTACCTGAAGGTGAACAAACAAGGTGCAGCACTTACTGTAACTGCTGTTCATTAGGAGTTGGCCTTGAAAATGATGCACAGCATATTGTATATCTAAAGCAGGACTAACCGGTCACATTCCTGTGACCTCCCAAGGTTTTTTTATGGCTTTCTTTATTCTCACATGCAACCAGACCATGAAAATTTAAAGTGATGCTAAACGTTCACCTTTTCACAGCAAAGTGACTGCTAGCAAACAATGTAATATGCCCCAAATACACATGAATGCCCCAGTGTGACCAAACCCTTACTTTAACTACCCTATCTTAACTGCTTGCTACCAGGCACAGAGCACCACTTTCCTGAACTTCCGAGTAGAGGAGGGTGGGTACTGATTACACATTGAAGGAAAAGGAGCATGGCCATTGGAAGACATAGTAGAAGGGAAGGGAAGAAGGAATGGCTTGCCACTCTAGGCAGTGTCTGGAAATGGCAAAAACAAGGGCCAGGGATAAATCCAAGGCAAATAGTGTCAGGGAATGGACATATGCCAGGAGCGTGCACACGAAGGTGTTTCCATGGGACACTGTAGGAAGTAGGAGATACCAGTGCAGCAGACAATGGCGTCTGCAGTGAGGAGACAACATGAGTAAAGTAGAAAGAAATAAATGTACACATCAAGAGGCATCACATAGAGTAAGTCTTTACACCAGTATTATGTGTCAAGGTTTTTCTGCTATTAAATCATCAATAATATGAATTCTTAATGCAATATGCTGTCTGGACTTCAGATAACCCTGATACTATGTGTCACATGAATATGTACTGATCTTAGGACTGTAGAAACATAAGAGTTTGTTCTGCAAGTGAATTTGTGTACAGCCAAGTTAAACTCATTGTCAGGGCTGGGCTCGACCCTCCCTTCTCAGAGCAAGCTGCTCAGCTGAGGGTTAATTGCCACACTCAGCTTCCACTCTGTCTCACCTGATGTCCATATCCTGCTCGTTAGCCAGCTCTCCTAGCTATATAAACTGCCTGGATCAGAACTCAGACACCTTTGCCTGGTCAACATCTCTGGAGAAATCTCTTCTGTGTTTTCCTGTGTAAAGACTTTGCCTGTTTGACTTTCCCTTCTGGTTCCTGGATTTAAGACCCTGCTCGGCTGACTCTCCTCCTGGCTCCTGACACTGCATTCCATTTGTTTGACCTCGCTGATCTCTGGACTCCTGTTTCACTGGCTGGCTCTGACTATCTGCTCTGGTTACCGAGCCCTGGCTATGTTTTAACCACGTTTACTCTGTTTATACCATTTTACCTTTTTATTAAAAAGTGTTATTTTACTGCACTTCTGTCTTGGTCTGATTCATTGTTCCTGACACCCATGGACACTTGAAGCTGAGAAACAATGAAGGAGTTTACTATTCAAATAGTTGACAACTACTTTTTTAGAACTCACTATTTACCCAGCTGGTAGAGACAAGACTTTTTATATAGTATCAGCTTCTTGCATTGTCTAGCATTGGAAAATTTTAACAAAGTCTATGCTCAGTAGATGAATTATTAACAGCCTGAAGGTCTGTTGGTAACATCCGCTCAGGAAAAATACATGAACGACTAACATAAATAATAATATTCAAAGAGGAGATTGCACACACTATTATAGGGATAACATATTTAGATGCAATGCAATGTTGTTGCGCTGTGCCTTTAAAACTCTAATCAAAAGTTCATACGTTCAACACATGAGTAATAAAGTGGAATAAATTACTGCGTGAATACATTAATGTCTTCAGTGAAAATGTGAATAAAAAGTTCATTCAAGTGAATAATCCATGATATCCTCAGTGGAGTTCCGTCACCATTCCACATGTAGCCTCTTACCAAATGGGAAGAACCCAGATTATGGGTGGTTTGAATGTTATAATATGTGAACACTGCTGCTGTCAATGCTTCCAATAGAAAGGGAACTACAGGGCACACCAATAGGGAGACTTGTTTAAATCACCTCATTTGCTCCATGGATGTTAATCTGGCAAAGAAATTACATAACATTTTTGTAAAAATAACTGTATCTACCTTCAATATCTTTCCATATATGAGCGCATCAAACAATGTACAGCGCTGATGGTTTTGGCTCCAGCGTGTGCCATGACGTCAGCACAGGCTCCGCCCTTGGGACTTTTTATTCACATTGTCACTGAAGGTGGTTATGTATTCACACAGTAATTTATTACACTTTATTATTCATGTGTTGAACATATGAACTTTTGAATAGAGTTTTAAAGGCACATCCCAACAAGATTGGTTGTGGGCACTTGTATTTTAGAGTTATTGAGTGCAGCTGTGGGATATAATATATTTGTTTCGTTTTTACTTTAATTTTTTTTTTCAGTACAGTTTTTTAAATTTAAATATTTAGCTTTGCCCAATAATGAAAAATATTCCCCATATAAATTTGAATAATCCCATATAAGGTTGAGTTGAACCAATCCAATTTTATTCCCAGAAGACCTCAATAGCAATTCCTAGTCTTAGAGCGCCATCTGGAGGATAAGTATAGAGAACCCTTAAGCAAACATTCGGTTGATGTATAAGAGGTGCCTCCCAATCGCATGTAGGTAAATATTCTAAACTACACCCTCTAGGCTAGTCCCTAGATAAGGGAATTTTAGGAATAAAAAAGAAAGTTTAGAGCGCAAAGGGCCAGGCTCCATCAATCATTATCTTCGCACTCTCATCACGCTGCTCGATTGACTGACCTATTTGAAAGCCCTCTGCAAATCCTCAACAGATCATCAGATAAGCGGCCTTGCGAATCCCTGGGTATGGTTCCAAATCCATCACAAATTATATTGTTGGCAAAGTATAATTTAATAATCACTTGGCATATTTTTCCCCTTACTTCTGATTCCCATTGAATGTGGTGTCATAGTTTTGTATAACAGACTGGTGCTGTTCTATTCTATTCATTAGGATCATCCTCATTTTTTTTTTAAAGGTGGGATCATCTCCACTTAAGAATCTCGTGAAACCGTATTAGCACAGCCAGTAACATAGACTTGACTCATTTCATTCTGCTGCAGAAGAATCCGAGGGGAAGGTCTCTGTACAGTCATGATTGTACTCTGTACAGTGATGGTGATACCTTTTGAGCGAAACGTAAATGATCTAATCCATCCTAGTTCCTAGGCCTAAATCTTTAGCTGAATTCATTATTGTTGTAGATACAGGATATTAATGTAATGGTGTCAATGTCATACGATAAATCAGACTGATAGATGTCATTGTTAGTGACGTGATTGTTAAATCATTTTTTATTTATTTTTTTCTTTGTTTCGTAGTCCATACTTTCATACAATTTTGTGTTTAAAAATTTCTACAAAGAGTAAACTAATTCAGGAAATAAAACCAGTCAGTGTGGTTATATTTATTAATTTAGTTTATGCTTTAGCAGGCCGGAAGGCTGAAGGCACTGTTGTAAATCGATTAATTAATTTGTCGATATCACTGACTTGATTAATCGTTTAAACTTCCTGACATATGGTAAAACGGAAGCTTTAGTGTCACTTTAAGTAAAACAAATTCATGCCACTCTTCATATTCTACAATCGAGTTTAGTAGAAACATTATTACTCTATCATAAACAAACATTCTGCTCCATTGATTGCTGTAGAAGGTAAATGCTCTTTAACAGAAGGAAATAAGAAACAAAATATTCCCATGATTATGATTTATATAAATAAAAAAGCAGACCATTCTGAGTTCTTGGTTAAACATTTGGTTATTATTTTATTACACGTCAGTTACTTGTAGATCCAAATTTGTTTTTCTTTTTATTTGTTTGACTTCCAGTCCTGTATTGCCAGTACTCGTTCATACCACTGTTCCTGAGAGTGCAGGGCAGCACAGTACAAGATTTATTACTGATGGCTCCTAGCACTGAAGACACTGAATCAAATGAGTATCTGGAGAAACGTTCATTTTTAGGACTTGGTTCTCTCTACCATTTTTAGCTAATTGCTTGGTTGTTGGCTCCTACCAAGAACCCTGCCAATGCAAGGTCTAACACTGTGTACTTAGCTAAATAATTCAGCTCACACTCTGCGGCTGGAGTACGGAGTGTATTCTGAATGTATCTATAGCGTTTGGACAGCAGCTAGCCTGTTTCCCAAATGTAAGCTTGCATGTATTCAATTTATTAGCAGAATAAATGGAACAGTTTTTTTGTGTTATTTTGACCCCTGCGCCTTGAATCTAGGACAGGTAAGTGAAACACTTTGCAAAGGTCTACACCAGATTTAGCATTGCACATGAGGCAGGAACTGATTTTATATTGTATTAATATTATATATTTAGCGCAAAAGTGGGAAAGAATTTCTTAGGTCCCAGCTGGCCCTCATTTAGAAAGGGTTGTCCATCTTCTTGTTTTTCCAGGTCTTAACAAATTCTGGAGTCTGAAGAGCTTTGAATGGGATAAAGCCTCTATACTTAGGTCCACATGTTAAGCCCCTGAGGACATCATCTATTGATAAAGTATTAGGGCAAAGCCCTTCATCACACACAGTGGCTGGCAGGTCAGAGCCTTTTGATTTTGTGATACATACTGAGAAAAGCAGTACCTATTCATTTACAATTGTGAGTGCACACTTTCGAATTTAATAAACAGTTTTTATTCAAATACTTTATTATGGAGGTTGCTTCCTTTCTTGTTTTATCTTTTTGCCATGCTATTTTTTTCCTGAGAGGGATGGAGGCTATTAATATTTCCTGGGTGCCACACCAGTAAAATCTGCCTGTATATGCAAAATAGCGTGCTTGTTATACTCACTGTGGAACTTAAGGGGTTAATCCTCTGCAATGTGTAAAAAGGCACTTTTATCCTGTATGGACAGATCCTCCCCCTCCTGCAGGATCTCTATTGGCAAGACCAGATAACACACAGTCAGAGTAGTAAAGCTGCACATGCTCAGTTTGGTCTTTATTGCTGGAGAGAACATTTCCCTGCTAAGCTGGTCTAGCCAGGTCACATGATATGGACATCACAAATGTGGGCATATATACAGATCCTAAATGACAGCCCAGACCCTCCCTTCTCCTCCATGCACAGTAACTAAAAAAGAACACAGTGGATGGGATGTCACATCTTGATTGATGGATGATCCACCTCCCATAGAGGACACGGGCTGTAGTGGAAATCTCCTCCTACCTGAACACTCAGCACTTGGGCAGAGCCTGCAGTTTATCACATGACCGTGGTATACAGATCAGCCCAAAAAAAAAATATATATAGTGGCAGTATTTTAATGTAAAAAAAAAAAACCTATAAGCTGTGGGCACTGAGGGGGGGGATGAACTATTTTCACATTACTGGGTTTAGTAACACTTTAATTCTGAGTCAATTATCACTGGAAAAAAGTTTGCTGAATATTTCAAGGTGGCATCACACCACAGCTAAAAGTTCCTATGTATGGGTAATTGTTCACATTTAGTACAATTATTCACATTTTGTGCATTTCTTTTTGAATGTTTGCACTGTGATTGTCATAAAGCATTGTAAATATTTTTTTTTCTTTGTCACATATGATCATTTCACTGTTTAATGTGTGTGAGCAATTCATTTTTGTGCAATGTCATGTTTCGTGTAACTATTTGGATTCTTGTTCTGTAAGTGTTACACTGTACTGTCAATTGCTTACTTTTTATCACACAAGGTAATTTCACTGTTTATAGTATGTGTGCCATGTGTTCACGATTTATGCAATTTTTTGGAACTTGTTTTGTAAGCACTTTTGGTTTCTAGTTGTGTTGGTAAAATAACATTAATTTAATCAGTGATTATTGCACCACTTTGATGGTTTTATATTTTTCAAATATTTTGTATCAGAATTTTGTACCTGCTGCTCTATTTTTTTATAATTACTTCAAATAACCTAAGTGCAGATTTGAAAAATATTTTATGCTAGGCTCACATCTTACCTGTTAGCCAGACTCATGAATTTGTCTTTGTCCACAGGGCTTTTTATATGTGAGCAGACTAATATTGAGAGCTCTCTTTCAATCTCTGCTGCTGGGTGAAAAGGTTGACTGCTGACAGAACACCAAAAAGCTACATGTGCTGCCTGCTTGTTTTGGGGAACCCATTTGGGGGCATCACGTTAGTCTGGAAATGACATACGTTAGTTAGTGACTTGTTGATGTTTTGTTTGTTTTATGCTATGGACTTGCTGTACAAATTTCTTCTGCACTGATTTGTGTGGGATAAAGCCTCTATCCCTAGGTCCACCCAGTAGCCAGACCTTATTATTAGTCTCAGCTGTCCTATATATGTTATATTGCCAAAAGTATTGGGGCGCCTGCCTTTACACGCACATGAATTTTAATGGCATTCCAGTCTTAGTCCATAGGGTTCAACATTGAGTTGGCCCACCCTTTGCAGCTATAACAGCTTCAACTCTTCTGGGAAGGCTGTCCACAAGTTTTAGGAGTGTATTTATGGGAATGTTTGACCATTCTTCCAGAAGCACATTTGTGAGGTCAGGCACTGATGTGGACAAGGTGGCCTGGCTCAGAGTCTCCACTCTAATTCATCTCAAAGGTGTTCTATCAGGTTGAGGTCAGGACTCTAGTCCTAGTCTGGTTAAATTCCAATTCACAAACGGAACGGAAGGTATAAAAATATGGTATAGGGTTTTGCTGGCAGTATCACACGTGGTATTTGTCAGAAAAAGTGTGGGGGTCCCCCAATAGCTGGTTGCTGATGAGCAGACCAGGACACCGGCTGCTGCGTCCTTAACAACAGATGACTCATCAGCAGAACTTTATTCAAGCATGCAGCCCGGCAGGTCAGGAAAGGGAGAAAAATATTAATAAGGGCAGCCGCTGATATGTCTTCTAAGAATAAAATGATGGAGAACAGAATACACCCAGAAAACACAGACTAATAATCTCTACTGAGCTTCACTGACAATGCAAATCAAACATATTATATGTCTTGTCTTGCATAGACATGGTTACTTTGACACAGATAATGAGAGGTATTAACAGCAGATTTACATACTTTACCTTGCTTTACAGGTTTACCATATTTTGTGCTTCTTCTATAAGAAGAAATGTATAGTATCTAGGAATGTTTAACATATTTTTAGTAAGTGCATATTTTAAGTAAAGTAGTCACAGCTTTACATGTATTGTAAGTCATGTGTAGGTGTAACATTTACAGGTATCTATTACCTCCCACAGAGATCACAGCATTTCCTCTGACATTATAATCAGATACTTCTCTCTCCAGGAGGCTCAGCAATGACTCAATCATAAAAATCCTGGTACTTTTTCAGCTCTTGACCATATTATGGGTGTTTTTCAAAGTGTTTTTTCAACAAAATAAAGCATGGAGACATGGATGGGTGGGTGAGTTTTCTATGAATATTAAAAATGAATTAAAGTGTCATGGTCAGGCTGGGAAGCTGCACAGAACAGGTAAGTATGACATAGTTGCTGCTTTTTTTAAAATAAAAAATGTTCCTTTACAATCACTTTAACATAATACCAACATAAAAATCCTGATCATAAACCAGATTTAAAATACGTTCCTATCTATTTACTAACCCTAGCAGCATAAGGATTAAAACACTATTGTTGATTGACAGAGTTTAGTTCTGCATTAAAGTGTTTAGCCTGCTGAACAATTTCAGGCTCTGCTGCAAGAGCATGCACTGGAGGAAGGAAAGGGTGAGCAGATGAATGTATTCACTGTTGTTGGTCTGCTGTTGCTCCTTTTTTATACAAAATCACAGGCTGAGGGCAGGCAGATGACTAAGCTATAATGCTCAAATCCAATATAAGGTGCTGCGCTATCCCTCAAATAAACATGTAATTTTAATTTCCTGAAATTTACACAGCCCTGCCAAACAGCACAGTCTGGCTAACAACTTGAGTTTTCTCTGCTGCAGTTAAGCAGTAAGAAACAAAAAAAGATACCGTACGAGAGGTTTCAGAACACTCGAAAACTTTTTGTGAAAAAATGTTTGCAATATGGAAAAAGCTGCTAGCACCCAATACAAGATACACTATATAACAGACATGCATTATAAAGTGTCACGCTATCCCTCAAACATATAATTAAATGCAATTAAACAAATAAACGTATAAAATACAATAAGATCTGTGCTACGTCCAGTGCCAAAAAAGTGCTTCTTATATATAATGATAGTCCACAATAGACTTGCAACCAACCATTTATATGTATAAACAGTGCAGCGTGATCTCCTACAACTCTTCTCCCATGTAACATCTTGTGTCCTCCGCCATACCACACACTGAGGTTTACAGGAGGGAGCATGACACTCATGTGTGTCAGACAGCGCTTGTTATAAAGGTTGGCAAGGCGCCACTCCTCCACTTCCTCCAGTGACACAGCAGCATAGAAGGGGATATAAAACAGAACACACACACTCCCAATCGTGTAAAATCCAAGTGCAAAGTTTATTAAAACAGATTAAACACGTCCAACAAAGAAAAACTCCCAGAATTATGAGTAATGAGGCGCACATGTGTGGTGATGTCATGGTTTCTGGTGGCAGCTCCCCAATGGAACGAATGAGTTCCTATCAGTAGGTTTAAAATTGGTAGCTGTATTCAAAAGATCCAAAAAATGTATCTTGTACTACTTGATTCATAATTCAAGGTTATTCCTTGATCATTAGAATTTAGTACTTCCATGAAAGATGCCAATTAATCCTCCCCACTGACCCATTCCATTAGGGAGCTGTCACCATGATTCTTGGTTGCAGTGGCAGCAAGCGGTGCATTCGGCACTCATCTCCCTCTCGTTCGGACATTAACTCTGCATACCCCTCTGGTCATCTGTATACCCCTCTGCTCATTCTGCATATCACTCTGGTCATCTGTATACCCCTCTGGTCATCTGTATACCCCTCTGGTCATTCTGCATACCCCTCTGGTCATCTGTTTACTCCTCTGGTCATGCTGTATACCCCTCTGGTCATCTGTATACCCCTCTGGTCATCTGTATACCCCTCTGGTCATTCTGCATACCCCTCTGGTCATCTGTATACTCCTCTGGTCATGCTGTATACCCCTCTGGTTATCTGTATACCCCACTGGTCATCTGTATACCCCTCTGGTCAGTCTGTATACCCCTCTGGTCAGTCTGTATACCCCTCTGGTCATTCTGTATACCCCTCTGGTCATTCTGTATACCCCTCTGGTCATCTGTATACCCCTCTGGTCATTCTGTATACGCCTCTGGTCATCTGTATAACCCTCTGGTCATTCTGTATATCCCTCTGTTCATGCTGTATACCCCTCTGGTCATGCTGCATACCCCTCTGGTCATGCTGCATACCCCTCTGGTCAACTGTATATGCCTCTGGTCATCTGTATACCCCTCTGGTCATGCTGTATATGCCTTTGGTCATGCTGCATACCCCTCTGGTCATCTGTATACACCTTCCCATCTACATAGTGGAAGAGTTTTGCTAAAACCTTTTTCTGTTGTAGGATGCCATAGTAAAGTGATATCCCTTTTTGGGGTGGCAAAGGTTTTTTGGAAATTAGACCATGCTGTTTGGGGAATTTTATTTGGCCACTTTGTGAGGATAGAGAGACAATGACGAATGCGTAGGTATGGGAAGAGATCAGAGTTAGTCAATTGAAATTCTTTTTGAAGGGTGTGAAATGGTTTAATTGTTTCATTGGTCAAGAGTTTGTTGATAAACTTTATGCCTTTTGTCTTCCATTCCGAAACAGAGATGCAATCGATTATATGTTGTAGAGTCTCTAGGGGAATTTTGATAATAGAGTTAACGGAAGTGGAGCTAAGTTTTATTACAGAATTCCATGCTTTTTCTGATGCCAGTATAGTTGGGGACAATAGTGGGGGGATTTTTGCTCCCATTGTAGTTGCATATAGCCAAGCGGATACATTTCTACCCTTAATACTAGCCTTTTCTATATTTCCCCATAAAGAATTAGGTGATGGTTGAAACCATTCCTTTAGTTGAATAAGCAGTGAGGCAAGATAATAGTCGTAGAAGTCGATGTAACCGGCACCTCCCACTAGTCGGTGTTCAACCACTTCAGCCCCGAAAGGATTTCACCCTTTAGGACCAGAGCACTTTTTGTGAATCGGCACTGCGTCGCTTTAACTGACAATTGCGTGGTCCTGTGACATTGTACCCAAACTAAATTTGCGTCCTTTTTCCCCACGAATAGATCTTTCTTTTGGTGGTATTTGATCACCTCTGCGTCATTTCTGATAGCCGCTATAAACAAAAAAAGAGCGACAATTTTGGAAAAAAAAAACAATTTTTCTTACTTTTTGCTAAAATCCAAATAAAAAAAAATATACATTTTTTTTTTCCATCAGTTTTGGCCGATTTATATACTTCCACATATTTATGGTAAAAAAATCGCAATCAGCGTTTATTGATTGGTTTGCGCAAAAGTTGCTGCGTTTACAAATGATGAGAATTTTTTTTTAGGGTTCTATTTTTTACCAGTAATGGCGGCAATCTGCGATTTTTAGTGGTACTGCGATATTGCAGCGGACATGTCGGACCATTTTGACACTTTTTTGGGACCATTGGAATTTATACAGCGATCAGTGCTATAAAAATGCACTGATTACTGTGTAAATGCCATTTGCAGTGAAGGGGCTAACCTGGAGGGGGCACTCTAACTATGTTCCCTCAGTGTGTTCTAACTGTATGGGGGCTGGGCTGGCTGGGGGAGGGGAGTGATCACGGCTTCCATACACAGGAAGCCTGTGATCAGAGCCCTTCCCCCTCTGTCGGAACAGAGATCCGTGTTTACATACACGGACCTCCGTTCTCTCACTGCGGGAGGACCATCGCGGGTAGCCGGCGGAGATTGAGTCTGTCCTACCCAGTCTTTGGCCCCCCGGAACACAGTGAGTGCACCTCCGGCGGCGCGCGCTCACAATAGTAGTTATCGCGGCCGCTGTCAGGTGACAGCGATTTACGATAACAAGCCACTTTACCGCCACACGGGCGGTCGGCAAATGGTTAATTAGTGTTGTGTGGGAGCGTCTGGATTTTTTATCTTGCCATACAAACTTTGCTAGAAGGGCTTGAAGTGGTTAACCACTTCAATACCGGGCACTTAGAACACTTCCTGCCCAGACCAATTTTCAGCTTTCAGTGCTGTTGCGATTTGAATGAGAATTGCGCGGTCGTGCGACGCTGCACCCAAACAAAGTTTTTATAATTTTGTTCCCACAAATAGAGCTTTCTTTTGGTGGTATGTGATCACCCCTGCGGTTTTTATTTTTTGCGCTATAAAAAAAAAGACAGAAAATTAAAAAAAAAAAAACATTTTTCTTTGTTTCTGTCACAAAACTTTGTATAAAGTACATTTTCTCCTTCACTGACGGGCACTGATGTGGCTACACTAATGGGCACTGATGAGGCTACACTGACGGGCACTGATGAGGCAGTACAGATTGGCACTGATGAGGTGGCACTGATGATGGGGCACATATGCAGCACTGATGGGCGGCACTGACAAGCAACACTGACGGGCACTGATACGTGGCACTAATATGCGGCACTGATGGACACTCATAGGCGGCACTGATAAGTGGCACTGGGCACTGATGGGCACTGATAGGTGGCACAGGTGGGCACTTTTAGGTGGCACAGGTGGGCACTTATAGGTGGCAGTGGTGGGCACTGGTGGAACAAGCACTGATAGGGATCATACATGGGCACAGTGCCCTCCCTACAGTGCATAATATTGCCCTTACCTGGTGGTCTAGTGGGGGCTCCCTGGTGGTCCTGGGCGGCCTCTGTGTGCCTTCCCTGGTGGTCCTGGGCGGCCTCATTGCGATGTCCGGGAGGGGGGCTCACTGGTGGTCCAGTGGGGTGATCCTTAGGGTGGCTGCGCTGATAAACGTTCAGCGCAGCCCCCCCCCGTCAGGAGAGCAGCCGATCGGCTCTCTGCTGCTCAGGTCTGCAGACCTGAGCAGAGGAAAAGGCAATAAACGGCTCTTCCTATTTACACTGTGATCAGCCGTGATTGGTCACGGCTGATCACATGGTAAGGCTTCGGATCGAAGCCTTTTACCTCGGTCGGTAATGCTGTGGGCGATCGCGCATTATCCTGAGGACGTCAATAGACATCCAGTCAGGATAATGAGCCACCCGCCCGGACGTCATTTGTCTATGCACCGGGCGGGAAGTGGTTAAAAGTAGCTAGACGGCATTGGTATCGGGAGAGTTCGAAAGAGATAGAGGATTTGGGGGAGGTGAAGCATTTTGAATGCTGCTAGTCGTCCCATCCACGAGAATTCATATGAAGTTAGTCTGCCCAGCTGTTCCTCGAGTTTGGAATGGAATGTTAGATAGTTATGTTGTTACAGGGTTTTTGCGGATCTGGTCAGTTGTATTCCTAAGTAAGATATTGTTTGATCTGCCCAAGCAAATGGGAATTGTTGTTGGAGTATCATGCTAGAGGTTGCATTTAGTCCAAGGTTTAAAACATAAGATTTGGATTTACTTTATAGTAGGATACCGAACTGAACCAGGCTAGCGTCCTCTGAACCTCCGGGAGGGAAGTGGTGGGATCATTTAACATAAGAATTACATTGTCAGCGAATAGGCTGATTTTGTGCTCATAATCTGCAATGGTGATGCCTGAGATTCTTTTATTGGATTGTATGTGTGCTGCTAAAGTCTCCATTGCAAGGTTAAAGATCAGGGGAGAGAGCGGGCAGCCCTGTCTTGTTCCATTTGAAATCTTAAATGGTTTTGATAGAGTATCTGCCGAGTATACCTGGGCAGTTGGGGTGGAGTATAGTGCCATTATGGCATTGTAAATAGGACCTCTTAATCCGAATTTGGAAAGGACTTTGATAGGTAGTTCCAGTGGACTCTATCAAAAGCCTTTTCGACGTCTAAAGATAGGAATATGGCTGGTAGATGGTATTTTTCTACATGGTGTATGATATTTATGACTCTCCTAGTAGCATCTGAGGACTGGTGTCCTTTAGTGAATCCAGATTGATCATTGTGGATTAATAAGGGGAGTATATTGTCTAGTCTGTTCGCTATTATCTTGGCGTATAGTTTCAGGTCAATATTAAGTAGGGAAATGGGTTGAACATTTTTGGGGGTTCTTTCCCCGGTTTTGGGAAGAGTTACTACTGTTGCGCTTAACATTTCTGAAGGGAAGGATGAAGAGGAGGCAGCGTAGTTGAAAATTTTACATAGTTGCTATGTGCTAGAATGTGTTGTAATTTTTTATAATATTCTCCCGTAAGCCCATCAGGTCCTGGAGATTTGGCATTTGGGAGATTGTTGATAGTTTTAAGAATTTCTGGAATATTGAAAGGTACATTTAGGGGGATTAGTTGTTCTGGTGAAAGCGTTGGCAGGTTAATCTGTGCTAGAAATGTTTGAGTTTCTTCCTGGGAGGGGTGGTGAGTGTCTTTGTCGTCTGTAATATTGTAAAGGTCTTTATAGTATATACTGTGTGCATCAGCTATATCTTGGGGTTTAAGTAATTTTTCATTGGTGTGAGGATTGTATAGGTGTGGGATCCTAGATTTGGTCCTTAGGCCTTTGATTTGTGATGCCATGGCTTTGCTGGTTTTGTTACCAGTGGTATGAGTAGTCGCTTTAAATCTATGGTATACTTTTTCTGATGTTTCTAGGAGTAATGCTCTTAAGTCGTTGCGTAGGGCAAAAATTTTTGATTGGAGCAGAGGGGAGGGTTTCGTTTTATTTTGGGTTTCAGTGATTTCTAATTCCTTTGTGATTGTATCCAATTGCTGCATCCTCTTTTTCCTTACCCTGACTCCTATTTGGATTATGGCCCCTCTAAGCACAGCTTTATGGGTATTCCACACCACCACCGGATCAGTTACTGAGTCCGAATTGATATTAAAGAATTCCTCTAGTTGTCATTGAAGGGGGATTGAGTAGCATGGATTATGTAGGAGGCAGTTATTGACTCTCCATCGATAAGAGTTGGGGTGTGAGGGTTTGGAGTTAATGGATATATGGACAGTAGCGTGGTCTGACCAGGTGGCGGTGTGGATAGCCGAAGCAGACAAATTTTGGAGTAAACTTATCTGAAAGAAATAGATCAATATATGAATAAGTATTGTAGCGTGATGCTAGAAAGGTGTAGTCCCGTTTGTTCGCATCTCCATATATCAAAAAGTTTATTTGAAGTAATGAATTTGTTTAATGGTGAGGCATGTCTCTTAGGGCCTGCAGTGGAGTCTAAGTTCATTGTCTGGTACCAAATTGAAGTCCCCACAAATAATCAGATGGCCTTGCTGTATTTGCTTTACCTTGTGCAAGATTTTTTTGAGGAAACTCATCTGTCTCTGATTCGGTGCTTATATTGATGTCAACGTAAGTTGCATATTTTTGATTGTGCACCATAAGATGATGTAGCGACCTTCAGGGTCAGTGATGCATTTATGTAGTTGGAAGGAGACGGTGCCTCTGATAGCAATGAGAGTTCCTCTTTGTTTGTGGGAAAAGCGGGCTTAGAAAATATATGGGAATTGTCGATGTTGACAGATGGGGATTGTGTTTTGAGCAAAGTGTGTTTCCTGAGTGCATATTATGTCGCTATTGAGGGATAATGCTGTTTTCCATAAGGAGGCTCTTTTTGCGGGGTGGTTTAGGCCTTTTGCATTCAATGAGAGGATGGAAAAGGACATATTAATTATGTTGGGTGATGGTTTTTAAGTTTAAGACTTACAGTTGGATGGTAATGTTCAAGAGTTCTGTAGACAGTTGAAGTCCGATGTGGAGGAGACTTTGCATTGGAGTACTTTCGGTGATCCTTGAGGTGAATGGAGTTGAAGCTGGGGCGCTTTGGATGGGAAGGTTGTTTTGGAGTCTTTGTGAGAAATAAAAGTGCTGGTATCCGACGTTTAGGTGAGTCTGAATATTGAGCAGGTTATATCAACAGTAAAGGAAGAGACAAAAAACAGTCAATTCAACAGACAGTATTAACAATACCTGTTTGTCAGCCAAGAGAATAACCTTGGAAGTTTGCTGACCAAGTATAGGGGGAAGTTCAAGAGAGGTTAAGGTAATAGTGAGCAAAGAGCCTAACCGGATTAGGTTATGTTGCTGGGTGATATCAGGCGGAGATCTCATTTAAATTTTGCTTTGTTAGGCCTACGGTTGTGACCAAAGTGGAAGAGATTAGGTATACCTTGCCTATCAGTAGTATCTTGTGGAATTTCCGGGATAATGCCCCATGAGTGGAGTAATTTCATGCCACTCTCCATAAAGGAAATCGTATAGGGGATTCCATTGTGGGTTACTATGATAGTCGCGAAGTGGCACCATTTGTACATTATTTTGTGATTACTGAGAGCCTTAGTAACTGTTTTTAGTTGTCTTCTCATCTGAATCGTGTGTTGTGACAGGTCTACGAATAGTTGAATTTCAGAGTATGGTCCCGGTAGCGTAGATAGTGCCCTAGCCTTAGCCAAATTTTTTTCTTTGGCTTGGAAAAAGTGAATCCTCAGAATAACATCTCTGGGTCACATCTTCTCCAAGATGGCGTGGTTTAGGGACTCTGTGTATGCAATCAATGTTAAGTTCCAATGGAGACATCTCCGGGTGGAGGGTAGAAAACATGGCACTGGCATATCCATGTAGCTCTGTGGGAAGGACAGATTCAGGGATTTTAATGTTGTTGCGTCTCGAGCGGTCCTCGAGGTCCGCTAATTTTGTCTTAATCCATTTGGTGTCATCTTTTTGTTCTACGCAGGCATCTACAAGTTCATTGACTGTGTCAGTGCACTCCACCATTTTGTTTTCGATGTGATGCACCCTGTCCCTCCATATGTTTCATATCTGAGGTGAATTTATGAACCAATGATGAGAGATTAGTCATGAGGGAGGACTGTAGGGACACCAGCATATCTTTCATTGTGGTATCCAATACAGGTTGCCCTGTTGTGGGAAAGGCCGCAATAGATGATTGCAGTGATGTAATGACCTGGTCATTGTGGAGCTTAGTACTCACTGTGGGTCTGGCCTGGTGTGTAGAATACATCCGCAACCTGGATTTTGCCAGGCTCTGGTGTACCGGAGATAGTGGAGGCGAGTTGAAGAGAGACTGGGTTGCAGATGGGTCCAATATTTCTCCTATATTGACATCCGGCAAGTCTGCGTAGGCAGCGGATGGCCGTGCTACAGCTCAGTCGGCGCTATCTAGCCATCTTCCTGGTCAGCCGGATGGGTGAAAGAAAGCCGTCAGCTTTTTCAAGCCCCTCTCCTCTTTCCTTTTGTGGTACATTAGAGCAGGGGAGCTTGTGGTGGCTTGTAGGCTGTATGGGGATATCCCTGGGTACGTTGATTTGCCTGTTGTCGCTGGTTATCCGGGTCGGCTTGTAGGAGCTCTGGGCTTATGCTGCCATCTTGTGTGCACGCAAGCCCCGCCCCCACACTGTACATTTTTTTCAAAGGTAAAAACCCATCCAGTCATGAAAAAAAAGTAGGACTTTCTGGGGGATCCACAACATTACATGAAATTTTATCCCTCAAAGCTGAAACACTCCTAAAAAGGTTACAAGGTTTATCTTGTAATAGGGGAACTAAAACTCAGTCATTTTTTGAAAAAGACCAATGTTTCCCCAAGGTACCTCTAATTGTATGATGCTGGATGGAGAAAATGGTGATCAGGGAAAAGTCCCGGCCCTGGTGAAATCCACCCCCCATCCCATCTTTCAAAAATCCTCCCTTTCCAACACCCAAACTTCAGAGATTGAGCATCTTCTCATCATATTCTTTATCAAAAAATCTTTTTTTCAAGGCTGAGGTGAGAACAATTTTGTTTCAACCGGACAAACTGACTGAGGAGGAGTACGGACCACAACCAAGAATCATGGTGACGGTTCCCTAATGAAATGGGACGGTGGGGAGGATGCACTGGCATTTTTCGTGGTAGTACTAAATTCTAATTGATGAGGAATGACCTTGTATTATGAATCAAATAGTACGAGATACATTTTTTGGATCTACAGCTAATATTTGTTGCATTGTATCTTTTGAATACAGCTAACAATGGGTATATTAATGTCTATCCTGGTTTATACTCCCTTCTATGCTGCTGTGTCACTGGAGGAAAAGTGAGGATGTGATCTGCGGAGTGCTGTCTTGCCATCCTTAATAACAAGCACTGTCTGGCTTCTCACATGAGAGTCATACACCCTCTAGTAAGCCTCAGTGTGTGGTATCGTGGAGGACACAAGGTGTTACATGGGAGAAGTGTTGTGGGGTTGATTGCAAGTCTATTGTGGACTATCGTTCTATATGAAAAGCACTTTTATGGCACTGGACTTACACAGATGTTATTGTATCTTATATGTTTATCTGTTTTATTGCATTGATTATATGTTTATTTGAGGGATAGCACACCACTTTAGCAGCTTTTTCCATATTGCGCATATTTTTTCAAAAGTATTTTTGAATGTTCTGAAACCTCTAGCACAGTGTCTTTTTTGTGTCTTACTATAATGCTAAACTGCAGCAGAGAAAATGCATGTTGCCAGCCAGACTGTGCTGTCTGGCAGGGCTTTGTGAATTTCAGAAAATTTAAATAACAAATCCTGTTGCAAGTTAAATAGCTTTTATATATGTATTCCTGAGAGCTATTTTGCTGTTTGTGAGACTATTCACCTTTAACATTTGGTTCTGCTGCAGTGTATTCTCCCCAATATTTATTATTTGTAAAATATTAAAACTAATTTTAAGTTAATTCTTGATCCTATATATGTACAATGGATTAAGAAACTCTTTATTACACAATTCCTAAGACAGATAACAAGGTGACTTTAAAGGCTTGCCAGTAAGAAATATTGATTTAGGCGATAAAATAAAATAAGTCACCTAGGTATTCATTTTTGCTGGTAAATTTGTATGTCCAACATTGTTTGCAATCATATGTAAAAACAGTAGATACTTATCATCACAGTTTGGCTGACATTTATTTGAGTACTCTACATTGCCAAGTCTCCAGGAAGCTGGCAGTTAAAATTACCAGCTCTCAGTGTAAGAATAATAAAGCATGACATGTCCACTAGAAATCAAAGCTATATTTCAGCAGCATCCTTCTCTAAGGCTGCATGATTGTGCTGCTTGTTATAGGACCTATGATGTTATTTCACATGACCTTTATTTCTAGGCTCATCTCTATATTAAATGCAAACATAGGAACAGCCTCAGCCAATTAAGTGTCACCCACGTTACTTACATTATGATAATGGTAGTGTGTATGCCAGAGTTTAGGCAAGGGTCAAGGAATGCTATGCACTGCATGCAGTGGTTGAACAATTGTACTGTGGGCCCGCCCCGCCAGTGAATTTAGATCATGTATAGGCTTCTGGCATGAATTTGTGAAATACTTCTGTTGGATTCGTAACTCACTGTTTGATACTGGAACTGGATCTTATACTGAGTTATACCCTGGAAATTATTCATATGATGGTGGCAGATAATATGGAAGCACTGCTTTCAGGTACAGGAAATGCATAGATGCCAACTGTCCCAGATTCCCTGGCACAGTCCTGTATCTAGGTGCTCTTACCCAATGATGTTGTATCATAGGCTGCCTCCCAAGGCCATAGCATCATGCTCACATGAGTTATTGAGTATGCAACTGAGTGGATCTCGGCCACAAGTGAACAATTTCCGCATAATTAGTAGCCATGGTCTGGGTTGACTGCCCAAAAGGTGGGAGTATTAAAAGTGAAGCATGATCAAAGCTTTTTTCGCCATACTTCTGCTGTAGGTTACACGAGTGCACCTATTTGTGCTTTCCTGTGACCCAGAATCAGCCAACAGCAAGCTAAAATCCGCTATTGACTGTAGCCGAGTCCAGGATCCAGACAATAATTTCAGGACTCATGCAGATAGATACCTTATCTGCAGCTGGCCCAGCCAGTTGCTCCCGCCCCCTCTCCAGCCAGGCACTCCAGTGAGCGCTGGAGGGGCAGAGCCGGTGACTGAAAGTCACAGCTCTCTGCTCAAAATGGATCAATAATTGAATGATCAGTTTTCAGACCTAGAACCGGCAGTGGACAGCCAGCAGGGAACAGCTGCAGCATCAGACCAATGCTGCAACATGGAGGGAAGTATGAATGTTTTTTTTAGTATCCCACACTTCTCCTTTAAATATGGGCCATGGACGGGGTGACAGGGTCCCAGGGACTAGGATGAATATGTTGAGAAGTATGGGACTTTACATGCATATTGTCTAATCCCTACTCTAAACCACTATAGTAGTAACATGGTGACTGACAAGGAGTATGACCTCCGAAACTGTAGTCCTTCGTTTCAAGACGGAGGTTGTTGTCGACGGGAGTGGTCTATGTGTCACGTCTAGTTCCGTATCATTCAGTCGTTTCTCCTCTTATAGGTAACGTCCCTCTGGTTTCCGTTATGACGACTGAATAGTAACCGGGAGACAGATGGAAAAAAATAAAACCATGTCGAAAATCTTAAGTAAAGGAGACTAATAGTTTACCAATATTTGTTATACGTACATTTCAGGGTATGAAGAGTTGTATAAGTAGGATCAGGGACCCTGGGACAGTGGGGCAGGTACCGGGTATAAATTTCCTCTTCACACCCTATGATTTTTTT
>BLSH010501138.1:1192063-1205472 GCA_018402905.1 Glandirana rugosa | reverse complement strand
GTTCTGCACTCTGTACATAGCATAAACCTCGGTTCTGCACTCTGTACATAATGTACTCTTGTACCCAGCACTTTTTACGTATCGCACCCCAGATACAACCGGCCCTTTTGGGGCAACCATATGGCTAATGCGGCCCTCGATTAAATGGAGTTTGACACCCCTGCTGTAGAGGATCAGTCCAGCCTGGAGGGCTGCTGCATGTGCTTGCTGTTCGTGAGGCCTCAGGTGGGCGACCTAAGGGCCTGGATGCTGAAACTACTGAGAGTTGACTGAAGGGATGTCTGCTGAAGATCTAGTCTGATATTACTGGAAAAAGGTGTCAGTTGGAAGTTGGAAGGAGGCAACCAACTGTCACTGGACATTGTGTGAATCCAGACTGCTGTGAGATATCTTAAAGACTTTTGTGCTGCTGACAAACCCCTGTGCTAGAAAGTCAGCTGTGTGTTTCTTCAAAGGGGACATTGGCTGGTGTCCTGAAAAGCTCAGTATATCTGATTCTATGTGAAGGGACTCTGCTCTTGGTGTTCTAAAGAAAGATGTCCACAGTTTGCTATACACAAGAACTTTTGCTTCAGCTCTACATTTAACTGTTTCCACTACAAAGCCAAGTCCACAGTTTGCTACAAGCAAGGACTTCAGCTAATTTTCCTCAAATTGTACATAGTTTCTGTTTTATGGACTATCCCACTCAATTCCCACAATCCTATCTAAGTTCTCCAAAAATAAAAGCAACAAAAACACCACCCCTAGACTAGATATTGAGGAAAGTTTGGCTGAGATTGCTTACCTGGCTGTGGGGCAATCCACAGGGAAATAACCCAGGCAAAATTCCAGCAGCTCCTTCAGGAGTAAGCACTACATTCATGTTCCAGAGAGAGCAGAAACCTGAGCCCAATGCTCCAGCTACACAACAGTAGGACCACATGCTGCATGTGTAGCTAGTTGGCCAACAAGCCCATTAAAACTATAGGAGCATGCTCTCCATATTAGCTAGTGCTCGAAAGACTAGCATATTAAACATTCTTGTGTGCAGTACTACTGTACATTACCTAGATTTTCCATTTCTATCCTGGCACAATTTACAAATGGGCATACTTTTGCTATTTGCAAAATAATAAACAACATACTAAAAATGTGTTGTATTTAATCCTGCCTTAACTTCAGTTTTGAAAAGTTGTTCAGGTTTCTCTGCTGTACAGAAATTCTTTGCTCTGATTTCACTGAACACAATGAGCTTTCCACAGTGTGCATTAGCATATGTAGCAACTCAAAGCCTGCCATATTTCCTGGCTGGAGGATGTCCAGCTTAATCTAGTCCTTACCTCCTCAGCCTTACTGTCCCTATCTTTCAATCATGGAGGCTCAGCATCAGATGTGGGCATTGTAAAGGACAGTTAGCAAATATGCAAATGCAGCCTACCTAGGAATGTCCATTCCTCCAGACTGATATGCACCCATCAAGGCATTTTGATTTTTTCAAAATTCCTCCCAAGGTCCCACCCAATACTTGCATCAGGCCTAAAGGCAGTGTGGTGTGGTGTTTTCAGGAAACTAGGTTCAGCAACCTGCCATTCCCTTCCACTCACTATGTTCTGCCTGCAGTGTATAGAAAAAACAAAGAGTCCCAGTGATGATATCCCTGGGTCTAAATGAAGGCATGTAATGGAAAGGAAATTGTCTGATACTTACCTGGCAGGGGAGATTTTTGTTTTAATTATTAAAAAAAAGGAAATTGTCTTATTTTAAATGTTTTATTAGATTGTTGATAAAGGGGAAAATGAGGGGCACGTGGCCTGGCCGCTACCGAATATGGCTGCTTAATTCTTCTGCTCCGCTCCTCCACACTACAAAAGAGCATATTCCGCTGCTGTACACCCGGCACATACCCTCCAGAATGAAGGGACATACAGTTGCTAGAAAAAGTATGTGAACCCTTTGGAATGATATGGATTTCTGCACAAATTGGTCATAAAATGTGATCTGATCTTCATCTAAGTCACAATAGACAATCACAGTCTGCTTAAACTAAAAACACACAAAGAATTAAATGTTACCATGTTTTTATTGAACACACCATGTAAACATTCACAGTGCAGGTGGAAAAAGTATGTGAACCCTTGGATTTAATAACTGGTTGAACCTCCTTTGGCAGCAATAACTTCAACCAAACATTTCCTGTAGTTGCAGATCAGACGTGCACAATGGTCAGGAGTAATTCTTGACCATTCCTCTTTACAGAACTGTTTCAGTTCAGCAATATTCTTGGGATGTCTGGTGTGAATCGCTTTGCCACAGCATCTCAATCAGGTTGAGGTCAGGACTCTGACTGGGCCACTCCAGAAGGCGTATTTTCTTCTGTTAAGCCATTCTGTTGTTAATTTACTTCTATGTTTGGGTCATTGTCCTGTTGCAGCACCCATCTTCTGTTGAGCTTCAGCTGCTGGACAGATGGCCTTAAGTTCTCCTGCAAAATGTCTTGATAAACTTGGGAATTCATTTTTCCTTTGATGATAGCAATCCGTCCAGGCCCTGATGCAGCAAAGCAGCCCCAAACCATGATGCCCCCACCACCATACTTCACAGTTGGGATGAGGTTTTGATGTTGGTGTGCTGTGCCTCTTTTTCTCCACACATAGTGTTGTGTGTTTCTTCCAAACAACTCAACATTGGTTTCACCTGTCCACAGAATATTTTGCCAGTACTGCTGTGGAACATCCAGGTGCTCTTGTGCAAACTGTATACGTGCAGCAATGTTTTTTTTGGACAGCAGTGGCTTCCTCTGTGGTATCCTCCCATGAAATCCATTCTTGTTTAGTGTTTTACGTATCGTAGATTCGCTAACAGGGATGTTAGCATATGCCAGAGACTTTTGTAAGTCTTTAGCTGACACTCTAGGATTCTTCTTCACCTCATTGAGCAGTCTGTGCTGTGCTCTTGCAGTCATCTTTACAGAACGGCCACTCCTAGGGAGAGTAGCAGCAGTGCTGAACTTTCTCCATTTATAGACAATTTGTCTTACTGTGGACTGATGAACAGCAAGGCTTTTGGAGAAACTTTTATAACCCTTTCCAGCTTTATGCAAGTCAACAATTCTTAATCGTAGGTCTTCTGAGAGCTCTTTTGTGCGAGGCATCATTCACAGCAGGCAATGGTTCTTGTGAAAAGCAAACCCAGAACTGGTGTGTGTTTTTTATAGGGCAGGACAGCTGTAACCAACACCTCCAATCTCATCTCATTGATTGGACTCCAGTTGGCTGACACCTCACTCCAATTAGCTCTTGGAGATGTCATTAGTCTAGGGGTTCACATACTTCTTCCACCTGCATTGTGACTGTTTACATGGTGTGTTCAATAAAAACATGGTAACATTTAATTCTTTGTGTGTTATTAGTTTAAGCAGACTGTAGTCTATTGTTGTGACTTAAATGAAGATCAGAACACATATCATGACCAATTTGTGCAAAAATCCATATCATTCCAAAGGGTTCACATACTTTTTCTTGCAACTGTATCCATAACAGCACCTGAACTATGTTCGGGAAGAAATTTCACCCCAAAGGACCCTGCAGACTATTGGATTACTACAGTGCTTTGAAGGAGTATTCCTACCTCTTGACATTTTCCACTATTTGTCATGTTACAACCAAACACGTAAATGTATTTTATTGAGATTTCTATGTAATAGACCAACACAAAGTGGCACATAATTGTGAAGTGGAAGGAAAATGATAAATGGTTTTTACATTTTTTTTAAAAATAAATATGTGAAAAGTGTGGTGTGCATTTGTATTCAGCCCCCCTGGCTCAATACTTTGTAGAACCATATTTTGCTGCAATTACAGCTGCAAGTCTTTTTGGGTATGTCTCTACCAGCTTTGCACATCTAGAGGGTGAAATGTTTGCCCATTCTGCTTTGCAAAATAGCTCAAGTTCTGTCAGATTGATTGGAGAGCATCTGTGAACAGCGATTTTCAATTCTTGCCAGATTCTCAATTGGATTTAGGTCTGGACTTTGACTGGGCCATTCTAACACATGCATATGTTTTGATCTAAACCATTTAATTGTAGCTCTGGCTGTATGTTTAGGGTCGTTGTTCTGCTGGAATGTGAACCTCTGCCCCAGTCTCAAGTCTTTTGCAGACCCTAACAGGTTTTCTTCTAAGATTGCCTTGTATTTGGCTCCCTCCATCTTCAGACCAACTCTGATCAGCTTCCCTGCTAAAAAAAGCATCCCCACAACATGATGCTTTCCATGTTTCACAGTGGGGATGGTGTGTTCAGGGTGATGTGCAGTGTTAGTTCTCCGCCACACATAGCGTTTTTCTTTTAGACCAAAAAGTTCAATTTTGGTCTCACTTGACCAGAGTACCTCCTTCCACATGTTTGCTGTGCCCCCCACATGGCTTCTCGCAAGCTGCAAACAGGACTTCTTAGGGCTTTCTTTCAACAATGGCTTTCTTCTTGCCACTCTTCCATATAGACCAGATTTGGGGAGTGCACGACTAATAGTTGTCCTGTGGACAGATCCTCCCACCTGAGCTGTGGATCTCTGCAGCTCCTCCAGAATTACCATGGGCCTCTTGTCTGCTTGTCTGATTAATGCTCCCCTAGCCCGGCCTGTCAGTTTAGGTGGACGGTCATGCCTTGGTAGGTTTGTAGCTGTCCCATACTCTTTCCATTTTCGGATGATGGATTGAACAGTGGTCCATGAAATGTTTAAAGCTTGGGATATTTTTTTATAATCTAACCCCGCTTTCAACTTCCTCACAACTTTGTCCCGGACCTGTCTGATGTGTTCCTTGGTCTTCATGATGCTGTTTGTTCACCAAGGTTCTCTAACAAACCTCTGAGGGCTTCACGGAACAGCTGTATTTATACTGAGATTAAATTACACACAGGTGGACTCTATTTACTAATTAGGTGATTTCTGAAGGCAATTGGTTCCACTAGTTAGTTAGGGGTATCAGAGTAAAGCGGGGCTAAATACAAATGCATACCACACTTTTCAGATATTTATTTGCAAAAAAATTTGTAAACCATTTATCATTTTCCTTCCACTTCACAATTATGTGACACTTTGTGTTGGTCTACCACATAAAATCCCAATAAAATACATTTACGTTTTTGGTTGTAACATGACAAAATGTGGAAAAAGTAAAGGGGTATGAATATTTTCTCAAGGCACTGTACATCCCGCACAGCAGCTAAACCACTACCATGACCACTAAAGCCCATAATACTATTGTGGACATACAAGATGAACGAGCCAATGCTATCCGCACACTACGTTTAAAAGTCACAGATCTTGAAGATCAGTCACGAAGGAACAACATTAAGATTAGGTGGGTCCCTGAATCCCTCGCCACCCCAGAAATAGTGCCATATCTACATCAACCAACTTGTTCCATTTCTAACAATGAATGGCATGCTAATTGATCATGCACATAGAATACACACACCGCAACACTTACCAGCATCTGACCCCAGAGACATTCTAGCAAGAGTAAACTTTGTTCCTGCTAAAGAAGAAATTATGCATGCAGCAAGATCAGTACGCTCTCTGCCTGAACCATTTACCAACATATCACTCTACAATTATATATCGGCTACTACCTCCCAAGTACGCAAATCTTTTGCTCCGATCACCTCAGTATTGGCTGAGAAAAAATCACCTACAAGTGGGGTTACCCCGCTAAGCTGCTGGTAACATATCGTAATCAACAAATCACCATGCTGACCCTCAAAGAGGGTATCAAACAGCTCAACAACAGGAGAATAACCCCATGGGTACCTCCACCTACTCCTATTGAGAGACAGTCTTCTAAAATCTCCAACCCTTGGGGCTCACAAGCTCTACTATGAACATGGTGTGCCTACATATCTGTCCCTCTCTGCTACAGAGATACATATATAAGGCTGAATGTAATTTTTTCTGATATTTGATTTACCAGTGGAGGAGCAGAAGCCTCTATGATTGCCCTTCCATGCTCCACTGCTCTAGTGTGCTAAGCACATCCCTGGTTCACCAGTGCAAGTTTGCTATACACACGACAATAACTAGATTGTTACTCTGATTTGTATGTGCATTCTGATTTTTTTTTGTTGTGTGTTCAGATCAAGACCTCTACAGCCTAGAGAATCTTGACTTGCCCATATCTATTCTCTTATATTTAGCACTGTCTCTGCAACACCTTGGCTCCTCCCCTCAACTTCTGACCTCCCCTCTATAACCAGAGTTTGTCTCTACCAGTACCGTTATATCACCCACTTCCAGACATATCCTAACCTGAGAAATGACGCTCACCATCGTATCCCTGAATGCTAAGGGCCTAAGCAGCCCCTTTAAACGCTCACTTCTCTAGAAAGAAGCTATTTCTCAGAAGGCAGATATTCTCTGTGTTCAAGAGACGCACTTCTTGGAACATAAATCCCCCCAATGCTCCCACAAATTATTCCCCCATTGTTTCCAAGCACAAGCTGACAAAAAAGTGCGGGAAGTCATGATCACGATTCGATCCTCAGTGTCTTTCAATCTCACCCACCTTGATCAGGACCCCTCAGGTAGATACCTGATCATATCAGCCACCTTCAATAATCTCCCCTTCAAAATTGTGAATATCTACTCCCCCAACATCCACCAGAAATCTTTCTATAAGACCCTCTTGCAAAAAACAGGAAAACGAGGAACCAGGGAAGGCAAAATATAAGTAGATTAAACTTCTGCTTTAAAGGATAAGTTCACCTTTCTAAAAAAAAATAATAAATGCACAATTTTGCAGGTAAAAAAATGTGCATTTAATATTTGAATGAGCCTATAAAGCAGTCTCACGCTCCTGCAGACTGTCTGTGTAGCTGTCTGCCCATACCTTGTACGGGCAGGCAGTTACTGAATGACAGGAAGTATCAGTGAGCTACTAGAGCACTCAGCAGCACCCTGGTGGTACATTGAGAACTAAAAGTTATCAACTGTAAAGGCTGTCGGTACTTGTAGCGTGTTCATTGACATAGCTCTGTGCATGAATGATGTGGCTGTCTAGGCGGAGTCCAGCATGCTGTGTTCTTTTCAAATTGTGACAGCGGGTGTGGAGAGAAGGTCCCTGGCCTGTATCACAATTAGAAGGGAGATTGGGGAGAGGCTGCAGGAAGATGTTACATGTTTCAACCTAAAAACAGATGCAACATGTAACTTCTTCCCAAAGGTGAACCAATCCTTTACAGTTGTAGGAAAGACTAACACTAACTATTCTTAAAAAGTTCCCCCTTTCTCCTACTCATCCTGCATACCCTGTGTAAAAAAGATCTGTGCACGTTCCTATTTTTAATCCAGTCCAGTTACATGGTCCTGCAGCTCTGGCTCCCCTGTGTAAAGGAGCGCTTATCTTCTCCCCTGCATCAGCTGTTCACTGACAAAGCTAGAGCTACAGGACCATGTGAGCAGACCAGAGCAGATTAAAAATAGGTAAGTACACAGATCTTTACACAGGGTATGCAAAATAGGTAGGAGGTAAGAGAGGGAACATTTTTATTAATAGTGTCTTTCAATTACTTTAAAGAGTAACTCCACTTTTGTTGAGGAAAAAACATTCCCCTCTAGGTGATCTATCTACATTGCAAGGATTTTAACAAACTTTGTTGCAGATTCCTACCTTTTGTTATTCTTAAGAAATACCTGTTTGTTTCTATGTGCCCATGTGGTAAGGTAATCTAATGGGAGTGGTTTCATAATTATCAACCAGCTGCTGCATCTGCAGACCTTTAATGAGAAAAATTGCAGGGTCTGCATCCCTTTAGACGTGATTTCCCTTTGGGAGTATCTTACTAAAAATTACATTTTTGTTGCAGGGGATGCAAAAAATCTGAATTGTATCTTAGTGCAGACATCTAGGAAAATCAGTGAGCCAATCACATGAGCAGGAAATTATGTTTTTGGGAGGTGTTCTGTACACATCTGTGTACAGAGTAATACCAGGTAGCCATATTGCATTACATTTTACAGAAAACTACAGAGCTGCAGATTGAAAAGGAAAGCCCATTTTTAATAGCATTCAATTACAATATGACTTGTGTCACAATTGTATATGCTATTTTTTTGCTTTTTTGTTTCCCCATGAAAGTGGAGTTACCCTTTAAGTAAAAGAGCAATATATGCTACTGACATTCAAAGCAGAGTATGCTTTGTTCAGATGCAATAAATGTTTATGACTCAGCCTCAGCGTCATTAATATTGCAATGAAGGGTAGAAACTAGACGGAGTACATTACAATACATGATGTATTAAAGGGTTCTAGATACAAGATACAACTATAGTTTCAATTCACATTATTACATTTCTGCAACACAAAGACCGCCACATATTTTTCAAAAGGTCAAAACATATGCACTTATTTGCTAGTGGGCAAGGCTTGATTTACAAAATGGCAGTTTGTATGTGATGACTTTGGTGCCCCAAACCCTGCCCTACTTATTAAGTCTATGTTTTATGCATAAACAAATTCTTCATTTGCCTTTTCAGGAAATTTGTATGGCTTAGTATTTATTTACTGATTACAAGAAATAAAAACGTTTAACTCGCAAACAGCGCAAGCAAAATGTAAATTCCTTTTCTTTGCTGCTTGTAGGTATAGGCATTGTATGCCCAATTAAAAAAGAAACATTCCTGCTTGCAAGATTGTATTTATAATTAGGTCATTTCAGATCCAGCTCTACTCTACAGACGTCATGATGTCCAGACATTACTATGATGATGGCCAACAAGCCTGAAATGGCTGCATGTAATTAAGAATAAACAGTAGTATAATATTACACTTCAATCTGGGTGTTTAGCCCCTGCGCCTTCCATTTTGGCATTTTTTTTTTTGAGGCTGGAAGGCACAGTTGCACTGTCCAATTCCACTGTCAGCAGCCTGTAAAAGTCTATAAGAGGCTGAAAAATGTGTCAGCTGGACAATATTGGATGCTGTACCGAGGGGTGCTAACCCGACATGAGACTCATGCCAGTAATGCAAGCATTATTCAGACTCTCAAAGACTTTTACGGGCTGCTGACAGAGAGGCTGGACAGTGCACCTGTGCCTTTCTGGCCACAAGAAAATGCCAGGGTCTGAGGCATAGGGGCTTAGGCTGCATCTGAGTTACACCAACAGTTCTGGATGCACAGATGGCATATTCTGCAATCATTTTAAGTCTGGAAAACACTGTAACGAAGGCACTACAGGTGCCTATAATTGCCCGCATACAGCTTCAAATTCTTTCAGACCAGCATTATGCTACATAAGCTGTTCTTGTCACTGATAATGTCCAGCAATGCTGAGATAGCTGTATGCAAAGCATGCAGCTGCAATCTTGTAATAATAATTCTCTAAAAGGTTCACACAATCAATATATCTGTAGCGATCAATACAATAATATGGGTGTTAAAAAATAAGGTTAACTCATATTAAACCATAGTAAACAATATGCATCAAAAAAGCTACCTATTTGTGGCATATGATGTCGATCCCTGGTGTGGTGTGTTTTGCCTGTGTTACTTGGTGGAGTCAGTGGTATCCTGAGTGGTGGCCCCCAATCGGATGATTTCTGTGCTGTTGATCTCCTATCATTTGGAGATCATTACTGTGTGGTAAGGGAACTGGCACACTTGTCTGTGAGTTAGTTTGGGATTCTTACACGTGGACTTTCATCATTTTCAAGATTTCACGTTTTGAACTTTTATATATTTCTCTTTGAAGTTTACTTCTTTGTTATGCATAAGTGAATTATATGCTATTGGACTGCTATTTTATCATTTATTTGATGCACATTGTTTATTATGGTCTAATAGGAGTTAACCTTATTTTTTCACACACATATTTTTGTATTGATCACTACAGAGATATTGGTTTTGTGCCCCTTTTAGAGTAATTATTTCTGACATTCCTTTGTGTCCAGAATATACATTACCTCCTTTTGCACAAAGCGCACAATTTGTTCTGTGTTTATATTTTAAATCTTGTAATAATGCAGACTGTTTTTGGCATGTAGAATATTTTTTTGATTATTCCATATGTTGTAAAACAGTGGGGCCAGTGTACAGAAAAAGCAGAAACTCATAAATGTAAAGCCATTTTACAATAAACAGGTTAATGTTTTATCGACTGGACACATTTAACAAGGAATACAAAGGTATTCCACTTTGTACCAACCTTTCATACTTCAGCTAGACATCACCAACGGTTTCTTAGGCATGACAGTTAACTCTTCAGTTCAAATAAGTATTGTACAATAATAATGCTGCAGAATGGCAACATTGAACATGTTTAAAATGGCCTCTCCATTGCACACACAACTTACCTGTCCATAAAAGGCAACCCTAAAATATGTTCCTAACAGCCTCTTTCCAGTCTGCATGACTTCCAGGATTTTTGTATAGGCATTGTGGAGAGTCCTGTAGAGCTGTGTAAGTTTCTGAGAAAAACAAATACAAACAATTAATTTACAAGATCACATATTTGTAACTAACATAACATCTGGATCACATTTGGATTATACTTCCTCCCCATTAATTGCATATGACCAGGCTGATTCTCCCAGATTTGGTATTTGCAGAAGTACCAAGATTAAAAACAGCCAGAGAAGTCCAAGACTAACAACAACAGTCAACATACGGCACCATATGATGCTTGAGTTTATGTGAAGATCTCATTTGAAGTTTGCTTTAAGGACCTAACATACTATTTATAGCATGTACTAAAATGTTTATGTTGCTTTTTACCCCATAACTGTGTTTTTGTGTAAGGATAGTAGTAGTAGCAACCAGATAACATTTTGGATTTATTTGTTGACTTAGCATATATCAAATGCAACACCGTGCAACTGTAGATATGTGTGTGAAAATGTGTCATTTTTATACTAAATATAGATGATCTGCCTGTTTTTATAAGTGTCACTTGTAAAGCACTGAAGAATTAGCAAGCACCTGAAAGTTCTCAAAAACACTCTTGTTATGCATATCCTGGCAAGATTTTTTTAGCTAAGACCTCCACTAGCTCTTTCCACACCTTCAGCCATGATAGAGAGTGGACCACAGCCATGGTAGAGAGTGATATTATGCAACATGAAGGCAGGGGGAGTGGGACCAAGCTCCCAAACACTGGGGATGGTCAATATTTCCATATTAGGAATGCTCAAGTTTTTGGGCTACAAGGATGCTACTCAAGGTATGTAAGCCCATATGCAGGCACTTCTAAGTGTCCACTCTCCATAACCATAGGGCCATTCTAATGCTTGCTGATGGTAAAGGGCTACTCTGACCAAATCTGATAATTACATTTTTATCAGATGCTGGAGAAACAAAAAGACATATTGCCTTCTTGTATCTCCAGAGACTGCAATGGTAAGATCTCTGCAGTTCATTCTAAGGTATATATTTCTGCTATGAAAATTACAAGGGGAGGGTGGGGGATTCTCTGGATTTATCATTCAGTCCTTATTTAAAAAAAACACAGAAAAAATGAGAGCACTGGTTATAGAAGGAGAACTGCATCAGGGAACCAATTTAGGAACTAAGGTGGAAGTCTGGTTGCTGGGTCCTAAAAATTAAATAAGCCAGTTGGCGATTCAGTCTCACAAGATTCAAACTATCACTGAATGCTGCCCACAGATGACCCCTTCTTGTGGAGAACAACTGACTGGAAATAAGCTGAAGTTGGAAGTTATCTGCCTGCTCCTTCCTCTTTCCTTTGCCTTAGGTATAAACACAATCCAATGTCCTCAACATGCATAGCCACACACCTCTCTAGACATGTACCATAGTAGTGAATTAGAGATGTTCTAGTACTAGTAGTCCATTCCCAAATTCCTACTCAGCCTGGAAAATGTATGATCATTAGGTTTGCACAGACTCAATCAATGTAGCTCATTACTTTGTATGCCACTTACTGAATATTTTATATTTTGACCATATATGCACTATATTGTATATACCGTCTATGAAAATTACCTTGTTGTTTTATGGTTTGACTAACACCGTTATTCAACAAAATGAAACTGCTATCTCATTGTCTTAGGATCTTTATTAACGTGTTTACAACAATTTAATTAAATTTGCAAGCAAGACATTTTTACTGTCTCAACTGGGCATGTTTTCTAGTCATGACTTATTTCAGTTGTTTATATCCTTTAGAATATACTAAATAACCCCCCCCCCCCCCCAAAAAAAAGAGCAAGCAAGAAGCTTTCAGCAATTGAATTAAACAAATAAAATGCAAACCCAACAGTATATCATTTTCCTAATACATAGCAAACATATTTTCCTTTAGCTATTTTGTTTTCTAGTCAGGGTCTTGAGAGCTCTTTTCACAACCGTTAAACTAAAATTTGCAACAGTTTAAAGGGGACATGTGGTCATAATTAAAAAACAAACAATCATACTCTGTTCCCTGCTGGCTCTAAGCCTGAGAACTGAGCGACCACATGACCGCTGACCACTCAGTTCTCAGACTTCACTGAGCAGAGAGCTGGTGACTGTCAGTCACCGGCTCTCTGCTGTGCCCCTCCAGCACTCACTGGAGCACTGGGCTGGGGAAAGGGTGGGAGCGACTGGCTCAGGCTCTCAGCAGCTCACTGAAAAGCTGAGCCAAAAATAGAATTCATTACATAAATGAAAAAAATAAAATTAGTGTGTGCACAAAAACATAAGTGTATTATTACCACATTGTATCTATAATAGTTACATCCATTAAAATTGTATGATCACATTGCCTAGAAGAATGAGTGCACATAGGGGGGACTTTCCTGGGCGAGCACCGAGGCAGAGAGGAAGCCAACCAATCAACACCCCACAGCTGGTACATATAGACTGGAATACAAAATAGCCCATAAGTACATCTAAAATACGCAAAAAGGAGTAATATGTACAGTTTCTCACAAAAGTGAGTACACCCCTCACATTTTTGTAAATATTTTATTCTATCTTTTCATGTGACAACACTGAAGAAATGACACTTTGCTACAATGTAAAGTAATGAGTGTATGTGGACGAGTGGGTAAGTGTGGACTCTGGAACATTGTGATCTGTGACCCCTCCTATTGTACCGATTTACCCGGGTTAAACCTGTAAAAGTGAATCCCCACATGAGTGAAAACAATATTCGCCAAATCTGTAATTACCGACACAAAACTCAATAAAACTCCCCCGTCGTTTAAATGTGACAATATGTTCGACATGTGAGTAATGAAATGTAACATCGTTTCACAGTAAAGAAGTCACAACAGTGTACTTTTCTATCTTATTTTATAAATGTTTTTACACTCCCCACATGAGTGAAAACACTCTTTGACATGTATAATGAGGAAAAACGCATAAAATCTACATGAATACCCGATAAAACATAAGGTCAGATATACATGGTCGACACCCCACAACTAACCAAC
>BLSH010501138.1:1142544-1182526 GCA_018402905.1 Glandirana rugosa | reverse complement strand
GTCTGAACCCCCCACAGAGACGAGTATGTTTGTGCAAAAAGGGCAGGCTCAGCTCCGGCGGGGGGCACGTCCGCTTGGTTCGGGCAGCAGTGTTGCCAACTGTAAGTATCATTTCTTGTAAAAAAAATGTCTGTGGGGGGCGGGCACAGTTATGTCTTGGCGCCTTTTACAAAAACCAGCAGGGCTGGCCGGAGGAGCTAGGAGGACTCAGGAATGGGAGCGACCACTCCTCCTGGTTCTGTCAGCAAAGCTGGTGTCCCTGTTTTGCACCGTTCTTTGTCTCTCCTCTCCTGTCTGCAGATCAGCCTGGCGGGTCCTGGACCAGAGACTTTAGTAATCCAGAATCCGTCCTGGCTCCCTGCCACCCCTGGCCATGAACACAGAAGCTCACGTGAGCAATAGAGGGATTCTGTATTTTGAAGAGGTTGAGGGGTGTTATGTTTTATTCACTGTGGTACTGCTTCTCCTTCTTCATGTCTGCTATCCCTGGCTACATATGCTGTGTCCTGCGGTGAAGCCTGTTGATTTACTGCCTGCTGCTGCTGTAATGTTCCCTAGGCATGTGGAGGACGTTGAGAATTGCTTATTGTCCTGACATGATTTGAGCTGCTTGTTGCTTCTCCCTATCTATGCTTGGACTCCTCGGCTGTATATACTGTGCTCTAGGTAGAAGTTTTGTTAACTCTTCACTTGCTGCCACCTAACTGCTTTGCTGCCATTACCTTCTATTCACTTCCTAACCTGCTCATACCTAAGCATAGTGAGGAGTGGCTGTATGTGGACAATTTTTGATCATCAGTCTTTTGATATTGCCACCAATTGACATTCACCAATGGTCACGTGTGCTTTTTTAACAACTCAGTTAGACCACTTTCACACTGGGGCCACTTTCTTCACTGAGATTGTGCCGTGACTGGCGGCTCCCGTGACGTCACGTGATTCCAGCCAGTCACAGAGCTGGAGCCGCGGCCTGGAAGGAAGAGGGGCTGAAGATGGATGCGGCCTGCACAGGGGACATTGCAGGCTTTGTTTGCAGGTAAGTGACACATAATGGGTAAGTATGCGATGCATAGTAGCCCATTATGCTTTGCAGGAGAATATAGAGGAAGTAAACCCCATCAGGGTTTACTTCCTCTTTAAGCCTTCATTGGCTATTACAAGTCCCAGCCATTGGGCTGGTTTACTATGCCAATGTTAAACATTTATCTGCAGCAACTCCCTGAGGACATTGTTTATGTGGTCCTCTTACTCAGTCCCCTATGCAATTTTCCATCTTATGGCTGTGCCATTCAATGTATATGTGGACTGCGTGTATGTGAGTGTGGTGTCAGGATGTACGTTTTATTTTTTATAGACAGCGCTCTTTTTTTACTGGTGATGGAAGGTGCTTTGTGTGTTTGCACTTTATTTAATATATTTTTCTGTAATTAATAAAATATTTTTTGTAGTTTATTTATGTATATGTTACATTTCTTATTCAGATTGGTTCAGATTCAGTGGCTCAATGTTATGGTCCTTTGGGCATTCTTCTCTCTTCATTTGCCTTACAGCATAGCATAGCCCTGAAGGGTTAGCACCTCTCAATTCTGTGCTCAGTACTTAGTGCACCTCCTAAAATTGCACTCAGTACATAGTGCACCTCTCAACCCTGCAGTTTGTACACAGCGTACCCTCACCCCTCCCACTTCTAAGAGTTTAGCCACGCTCACATTTTGTCATGTTCACTCCCTCCTTGTGTTCCTCATTCTGAACTTCAAAAGTTGGGAGGTATGCCACTGTGCAATAGGGACAGTGGGGCCTGCTCATCCACTTTCATCCAGCCTACAGAATTGGCCATTAGGGGATGGACTGCTAAGCCAGAGGACCATGTGGATACCAGGTTTGAGAGGGAGGCCCAGAGGATTGCAGGCTACCTCCCACTTGGTTAGGACAGAGTATGTAAGATTGATCACCATGAGAGGACATCTGCAGTATTCATATGCTGAGGCTTGTATTTGTCTGTTAGTCTCTCACTTGTAGCACAGGTAAATAAAGCATAATTTGGGTACAAAGGCTGTGGCATATGTTACTATGTGTCAAAACCCTGAGCAGCGCTAAACACTATTCAATATGACAAGAACAGGCTAATACCCCTCTTAGTCGTGATATAAATAGACATGAGCACCAATAATGTTCAAATTCGTGGGTACAATAGCCAGGTAAAGGTGAAAAAACAGTCTTTGGAGATGACTAATAAATGTCCTTGCTGAACACTATACACTAGAAATGGACAGTCCTTAAAGAAACAATATATAAAGTCTTATCAGACGAAACGTACGTCAGGGAAGGACTCGTTAACGTTACCATCCTTCGATCGGATCGGACGCAATCGGTCTTGTGAGTGCTGATACGATCAGTTCTGTGAGTGCTGGCCTGCACATTCTTACACTGCTGATTTCATACCATGTAAGTGCAATATTTTTATCAATAAATTTACTTAAGTGTTACTGGATTACACTATTGGGCTTTTCTCATATCCCTCTGGGTATTCATTGCGGCTCGATCCTGGACACCGAGCATTTTTGGTCAGAAATTCTGCAGGAAAGGAAAGGAAAGGATCCCACATCCCTGCAGGGGGACCCTGGCAGGGTAAAAAGCCAAAGGCGGTTTTTTCAGCTGCATCTGGTAAGCATATAAGCTGTCTGGTGAAGGATTCACACTGCATGCAGTGCTGTGTAACACGTCGGGTGTCTCCTCTTCTTACTCTGCACCTGGTGTGGCAGTTCAACTATCAAGGATCTTTATCTATTGTTTCTTTAAGGACTGTCCATTTCTAGTGTATAGTGTTCAGCAAGGACATTGGTCATCTCCAAAGACTGTTTTTTCACCTTTACCTGGCTATTGTACCCACGAATTTGAACATTAGTGGTGCTCATGTCTATTTATATCACGACTAAGAGGGGTATTAGCCTGTTCTTGTCATATTGAATAGTATTTAGCGCTGCTCAGGGTTTTTACATATTGGATTTATCTTTTGGTTGTGAGATAGAGCAGCAGCCCATACCCTCTCATGTAATATCAACACGCATTTTTTCCTCTAGCGCGGTATTAATATATGATTTACATATGTTACTATGTACACAGTGAGTAGAGTCAGGTTTTAAAGGGGTTGTAAACCCTCATCTGAAGGTCTCTCCCCTTAATGCATTAAGATGAAAAGCCTTCTGTAGTGCAGCACCCCCCCCCCCCCCCCCCCCCCCGAGTCCCCCTTTTATTTACCTGAGCCCAACCGTTCCAGCGACAAGGATGAGCCCAGCAGCTCCAGCGGGTGTCTCAGGTCCTCATTGGATAGATCGATAGCAGCAGGAGCCATTGGCTCCCATTGCTGTCAAGTAAACCCAGTGACGCGGGAGCCAGGTCCTGCTGTCTGTGTCTCGCAGCATCAGGACCCCAGGAAAAGCGGTTCTCTGAGGGGACACTTGAGGAGAGGAGGAGCCTCGAGAAGAGGAAGATTGGGGCTGCTCTGTGCAAAACCAACTGCACAGAGGAGGTAAGTATACCATGTTTTTTTTTTAAAAAAAATGAACATTTACGACCTTTAAGCGTCTCCCACTCTTTCCAATTTGCAACACCCACAAACGCATGGCAAGTTCGCAAATTTTTGTCTTCTGGGTACCCAAGACTGAACCCCCCCAGGAAAAAAAATGATCTACGGCCCTTTCCATAAGGCATGAGGCACTCTTATGATTTATTGTAGTATGTTTAAATTCTAGCTTGAGTTATAATTCCTGTGAAAAATAAGCTTTATAAAGTCTGCTCCTGTACCAGAAGCCAGAGACTATAGCTGCTTTTGCAACTGCAGTTCTTTGCAGAACCCAGTGCCTTAATGATGGGAAGAATAAGTCCTTGCTTGCTGACCCTGGTCTAAACTGCCCCTTCCACACATGCAGAATGGCACATGGAAGGAATGTACCTAGTATGCTGTACTGATCCCTACTGGCCCTCCTCGAACACCCATCCCAGGCACTTGTATGTGACATCACATAAGATGGATGAGAGAGGAGGGCTGGCAGGATCAGTGCACCAGAAGATTGAACAGTAAAGTATTGCTGCCACTTCCCTGCTCTGCATGTGAGGGAGGTTCCTGCTGTGACCTGTACATGCAAATCTGTGCTCTACTCACCATGTCTTTTGCCCAAATGACCCTGTCCATTGCCCTGCTGACCCCCATAATCTGCTGACCAATGTACGCTGCATTACAAACTAATGACTTCTGCACACTGCCTTACGAACCGTTGACTTCTGTACTGTGCCCTCCTTATTGTTGAGCATGTACACTACCTTACATACTACTGGCCTCTGTACATTTCAATACATCCTACTGACTTCTACACACTGCAATACATCTTAGGCTTCATGCACAGGACTTTAAAAAAACAACCAAAAAACGTCAGTAGCTTATCAGGGATGTTTTCAGCTTTTACCAGAGTTATATTACCGCAGTTTTTTTCCCTTTTTCCGCGTTTTTAAAGGGCCAGCGGTTTTTTTTTCAATTGGTCTAAAACGTCCAAAAACATTGGGGATTGACGTTTTATAAACGTTTTTGGACGTTTGTAAGTGTTTGAACGTTTTTACAGCTGAAAACAGTCCAAAAAAAACCCTCAGCTCTTGGGGTTTTTTTACAGCTCAAAAACGTTAAAAACAGTTGATAACAGCCTGTGTGTGCATGAACACATAGGACAACATGATGGAGAGTTTATTGACTGTATAAAAAAACTTCTGCAGCTGAAACCAGCTGCTGAAAAACAGTCAAAAAATGTCCTGTGTGCATGAGGCCTTACTGTTGGGATTCCGATCTAAACCTGTGACCTGTCTGGCTGTGATTGTTCTCAGTTTGCCACCAAAGATGCTGGACAGCTCTTTTTCTGATCTCTTAAAACAATCTTTTCTTGTCTCTTGTTTCTGATGAGCCTTGAACTCTTTGCTCATCCCATGAACTTCCTGATTTAAGCCATGGCTCTTCACTTCCTGTTTGTCACGTTATTGTGCTCTCTCCAGCCGATATCTTGCTCCTTCATGTATCTGAAGCTGTCCTTATCTCCACTACAATTCATTATCCACTTTTGACCTATCAGGCTTGTTGCTCCATTACACTTCTACTTGATCCCAACCTGCAAGCACTTGTGACTGACCTTTGGCTTGTTTGCTGACTGTTTCTCCTTATCTCTACCTGTTATATCTGCTACCAGACCTCACCTTGCTCACCTTCTGGTGGGGTGGTCAGGGCCGTCTTTAAGGCAGGGCAAAAGGGGCAGCTGCCCTGGGCCCTGTCATTGTTGTGGAGCCCAAAGCAGCTGTGTCATACTTGCCAACTATCCTGGTTTAAATTCCCTTGAAGTTTTAGACCTGTGCTGTGTCCCAATATCTAAGTGCTGCTACTAAAGCTGCCCAACTCTGTCCTATTGTTGTGTACAGATGACTCACCTGCAGACCATATGTTTACATGTTAATAACCGGCATTGATATATAAATAGCGGCAGCATTCATATGTAAATAGTGGTGGCCAGCTGCACTAATATGTAAACAAAGGTGGCATTCATATGTATATCATGCCCCACTGAGGTCATATTCACTATCACCTATTCCGGATGCTACCCACTGGAGAGACAAAGGCATGCTTGAAAGTCCACAGCACATGTCAAGAGATGTACGAGGGTGTCATTGATAATTGATGGCACTGCTGTGTATCTACTAAAGGGCAGCACATTTCTGTGGTATCAGGAAAACGACTTTGTGCTCCCCAGTCTATGGTGTGTGGGCAGTGAGGAGATGATGTGCTGTAACCTCTAGCAACCAATCTGTGGGAAGTAATGATGTGCAGTAACCTCTAGCAACCAATGAGTGAGCAGTATTGATGTACAGTAAACTCTAGCAACCAAACAAGAAGAAAGCATGTGCTGTAACCTCTAGCAACTTATCAGTGAGCACTAATGTGTGCTGTAACCTCTAGCAACCAGACAGCAAGCGGCAATGATATGCTGTAACCTCTGGCACCCAATCAAAATCACTGCTGATCTGATTCAGTAAATTGATTTTGAGTCTAGTTGCTATTTATTGTATGTCTCAGAGCAGGTGGAGAGTGAAATTGCATGGGGGGGCGCAAGAAAATATTTGCCCAGGGTCCAATCAATATTAAAGACGGCCCTGGGGGTGGTCGTAAGAACTAAGACCTGGTACTAACAAGCAGCAAAACCATCTCCACCATCAGGAGATTCGGAGAATAACAGTGCTTAGACCCTGCGCCTCGGGTGAGCCTGCATCATGCACCAGGGTGACCTGCTTGTGTACTCATCCTGCTGATCAGTTGGAGCCTTTCTACTGCTATAGCTATTGGTCTTGGAGCCTGACCCCTGACCATGACAGAATCTGGCCCAAATATGGAGGCCACTATAGCAAATGCTGTGGCTCCTTTCAGGCAGAACATTGAAGACCAGCAAGAGATCAGTGTTACTTACCAAGAAACATTTTCAGAACTGGAAAGTGTGGTAAAAGGGCAACAGGAGGAAATCAATGCTCTGCAGAGATGACTGCTGGACTTGTGTTCCTGAGATTATGCAAACACACGTATGCCTCTACCACTTCAGTTCAATTGAGACTGCTGCCATTACAGAGGGTTTCTTGGCCAATGTAGCATTTATTTCGACATGCAATCTGCTGCATTTACTTCTGAGAAAATTAAAACATTGTTTGTAATCAACCTCCTGACCGAGGAAGCCCTAGCTTGGGCCTTCCCTTATGTAGAACAAGAAAGGGCCGCTGTAAATAATTTTGAGACTTTTGTGGCCATGATAAATCAGGTTTTTGATAATCCCAAACCATTGCTCTACTGCCAAAGCAAAGTTGAATAGCTTGTGGCTAGGTAGATGCTTTGTTGCTGAGAACACAGCTGAATTCCAACGTTGGATCTCAGATATCACTTGGGACCCAGAAGCGCAAAAGTGTCAGTGCGGCCAAGGGCTCTTTCAACAGGTAAAAAATTACCAGAGTAGAAACTCCTAGTGGTCTTTAGGTTTTCATCCAATTATGTATCCAAATTAATCAGAGGCTTACAGAAAAGAGGAAGGAGAGACCGGGAATGTTTGTAAGTAATGGTGGCATATGTTTCCTTGCTAGTCAGTTGTTCCCGCAACTTTTCAACAGTTCATCGGTGATATTTTTCAAGATCTATTGGACCAGTTTGTGATTGCTTATCTGGATGATATTCTCACCTTTTGTGATAACCTGGAGGAGTATTGCAAGCATGTTTGCACTGTCCTTAAAAGATTAAGGAAAATCGATTTTACATCAAATTGGAGAGGTTTGAGTTAGAGCTAACCCAGATCCAGTTCTTGGTATATATTATTTCTCCAGAAGGAATAAGCATGGATCCCAAAAACTTCAAGGCAGTGGTGGATTGGCCTCCTCTAGAAATGTAAGGAAATACGATTTGTTGGATTTGCCGACTTCGACAGAAAAGGATGCCCTTTATGTGGTCACCTGAGGCACAGACTGCCTTTAGTAAGCTAAAGACTCTCTTCACTTCACCAATATTGGTACATCTCAATCATGAACTACATTCTGCAAGGAAGTGGATGCTTCACACTCTGCCGTGGGAGTTATCTTTTCTTAGTGATGAGGAGAAAAGATGTAGCTTCACCCTTGCTTGCTTATTTCTCTTGTCTTCAGCCAAAATGAATTATGCCATAAAAAGCTGCTGAATTATGGAAGCCTTTTCTGAATTGAGGCATCTGCTGGAATGGGCTAATCATCCTAAACCTGTTCTCACTGATCATAAAAATGTGGGATTCATTTGTTCTGCCAAGAGATTGTCTTCTAGACAAGTTTATTGATCTCCATTCTTTTCCAGGTTCAATTTTATTATCTTGTGTTGACCTGGGTCAAGGGGAGGTAAGGCTGATGCCTTATCAAGGATGTTGTCTGAGCCTCTCCAGGATGGCAGCTTTAAGTGTACAATTCTGCCTCAAAAGAATTTCCCAGGGGATACAAGTTCCAAAACATTCTTGAGTCTCCTCAAAGAGGGGTATGAGAATGACCCACTACTCAATCATTCTCCTAAGTATATTAACCTTGAGTACAAGAACGGCTTTTGGAATTCCTGAATTGGTTTGCGTAGAAACCCCCCAGGTTGGTGCATGACTCTAAACTTGCTGGGCATGTTGGGGTTTCTAAGATGGAAGAACTTTTATCACATTCTTGTTGCTGGCCTGGTTATAAGAAAGATGTATGTAAAAAAAATATGTGACCTCGTGTTTGACGTGTGCACACAGTAAGATACCCCAATCTTTTTTTTTGGGGGGGGGGAGGTTATTCCCTGTTCCATCAAGACCCTGGGTCAATTTCAATGGACTTCGTGGTTGATCTTCCTCTCTTAAAAGAGATGACCACAACCTTGGTAGTCTTTGACCGTCTCAATAAGATGGCTCATTTTTTACCGGTTAAGAGGGTACTCTCTGCTGAACAAACAGTGGAGTTTATGGTTCGAGAATGGAATTCCTGATGATATGGTGTCTGACAAAGGAGTACAGCTAACTTTTGCTCAGCTTTAGGTGTAACAATTTATCTGGAAGGAAAACAAAGAAGCACCTCTAAGTGTAGACTTTAAGATATTTATTAAAAAGAAATGTGTCAAAGCAACTCACATTTTAAGGATTAAAAACAGGCACAACAGAAGTCCATCTTTGGTGGGATAAGTCCCTCATGCTGTTTGTGTGTCAGCTGCCGCTGACTGCTGCCATTCAATCTGCCACTCGTCCAGGTCCCCAGGGGAGATGGACTTCTGATGTGCTTGTTTTTAATCCTTAAAACGTGAATGGGCTGCAGCCTTCTGGGACCTGTGAAGTGTCCCAGATGGCTGCAGGGGAAGGAGGAGGTGCTGATCTTCCAGCTCTGAGGTGGAAGTGGAAGCCGGTACCCAGATAGCAAGCAACTGTGCTGCAAGTTTAAAAAGGAATTGCTAAGCTATTGCTAGACTTGTCAGGCTTCACAAGTTTTTTGCACAATTGCAGCAAGTGCGCATTGAATGACACCAGATTAACTTTGTCTGCTGCAAGTTCTGGTTCAGTTATGTTGTGTGCAGAGCTCTTGCTGTAGACTCCCCATTGCAACTTTTTTTTTGGCTAGAGACTTGCCATGCAAATTTGCTACAAACTGGAAAAGTGTCAACTAGAACTTGTGCTTCAAGTGCTCTGCAAGTGTTCAACTTGCCAAAATGTACAGCAAGTTAACAAGACTTACAGTTAACACTGCATAAAGGTTCGGACCAGTGAATGAGAGTCTAAAGGCCTTTGGAAGAATACTGACAGGGCCGAAACCTGATCTCTGATTTACTCAAGGCCAATCTGATTTCCACAGCCGACTGTAGAAAAGAGAATTCTCCCAATCACATATTTCCGAGGATGCCATTTTCTGGCTTCACACCAAGGAATATAAGTCTTTCAGACCTTGTGATAGATCTGCCTAGTGACAGCTTTCCTAGCTGTCACTAGGGTTGATACCACCGTTCCTAAGATGCCACGATCCTTCAGCACCCTGGCTTTAATAGCCATGCTTCAAATTTAGAGACTGTAAATCGGGGTGGAATATAAGACCTTAAGACAGTAGATCGGGGTGGCGTGGAAGTGTCCATGGCCCAGTCTATTGCCAATATCACAATCTCCGGGAACCAGGGCCTTCTGGGCCAGGCTGGTACCACCAGAATGACTGCAACCCCCTCTCTCCAAATCCTGTGCAACAAATGTGGAAGTAGAGGGATCGGGTGGAAAGCATAAAGCAGGGAGTACTGGCTCCATGGAACTACCAGAGCATCTGCTCCGATTGCCAGGGGATTGCTTGTTCGGGACACAAACTGCTGTAGCTTGCTGTTGAACCTGGATGCCAATAGATCGACATCTGGCCATCCCCAATGCTGGCAGATTTCCCGAAACACGTTTGGCAGGTCCCAGGCAGATCTGCTGGCGGCTGAGATAATTTGCCTTCCAGTTCTCTACCCCCGGGCTATGAACTGCCGATAGAACTGGCACATGTCCCTCTGCCCAGGCTAGTATGTGGTTCACCTCCTCCTGAGCTGAACGACTCCTGGTACCACCCTGGTGGTTTATACAGGCCACTGCATTGGCATTCTCGGACTGAACCCTGATAGGGCAGACCTGAAGCTCTAACGTCCAGGACCATAGGGCCAGACGTACCACCCGTAACTCTAGGATGTTGATGGGCAGGCTCTGTTCTGTCCTTGATCATCTCCCCTGAGCTGTGAGCCCCTCTGGGGTCACTCCCCAGCCCAAGAGACTGGTGTCTGAAGTCAGTGCTCGCCAAGACACCGGGAGAAAGGATCTTCCCTCTTGCAGGTTCTGATCCTGCAACCACCAGCTTAGGCTTAAGCGGCCCAGGGAGATAGCATGGGATAATCCAGGGGTTGCCCTCTCCTGTTCCAAGCCAACAAGATGTCTTGTTGTATAGGCCTGGTATAGAACTGGGGATAGGGCGCTGCCTCAAAGGAGGACACCATCCTTCCTAGAAGACTCATACAGAGCCAAATGGAGGGTTGTCTGGTGCCCCTTATCTGATGCACATGATCCTTCAGGGCACAGATCCTTACAGGTGGCAAAAGTACCTTTGCCCGGACCATATCAAGGATCAGACCTAGATACCTGAGACTCTGAGCTGGTCTCAAGGCTGACTTTTCAGTATTTATGACCCAGCATAAGCTTTTTACCATGCTGTGCTGGCTGCACTGTGTTCCAGGGCCTGTAGTGAGTGATCTCTGAGCAGGAGGTCGTCCAGGTATTCGAGCACCAAGATCCCCTGGACTCTTAAATGACCTAAAAAGTCTCCCATCTGGAGTGAGGCTATTACTAAGCGGACTGACTCCATCGGAAAGGACTGGATTGACAGATGTTGGTTCAGGGATCTTAGATCAAATATGGGCCTTGTGTCCCCGTTTGGTTTTTGAACCATGAACAAGTTCAAATAGAACCCTATATAATCATTCCTTGATGCACTAAATGATCTAGTGCCTGAAATTTCTCTTTGGAGGATCCGAAGGAACGCTGGATCTTAGAAACCTCTGAGGAAGAACCCCCCCCCCCAATTCCAGCTTGTAACTGGGGGACACTGTTCTTTTCGGGTTGTTCTCTCTCGCCGAAAGGAGCGTGATCGCAGAAACATTCATTTCGCTGTACAGCTCATTCGCCGGTTCGTCACCATGGCAAATAAGCGCGTTTTCTTCAATATCACAGCCGACGGCTGCTTTCTAGGCCACATCATTATTGAGCTGAGATTTAATGTTTGTCCAAAGACATGTAAAAACTTCTTTCAGTTGTGCAATGGACAACCAGGATTGGTTACAAAGGCTCTGGCTTCCACAGAGTCATCCCTGACTTTATGTGCCAGGGTGGAGACTTTACCCATCACAACCACTGAACCACTGTTCTCCAATGAACCACTGTTCTCCAACTGTCTGCAAAGTGCAGCCTTCCCCCCACCAAAAGGATGGTTTGGTGCTGGATTTAGAAGAGTTTTGGACCAAGGACTTTTTCTGGCCCTGCGGCATGCCCCTGGTTCTAGCGCCCTGTTGGCGGCGGACCTGCCTTGGAGCTGAGAAACTTGAGGAAGCGGTCTCTGAGGTTTTAAACGAGAGATGCCTGGTCCTTCTCTTCACAGGAAGAAGAGAGCTCTTCCCTCCGGAAATCTTTTGGATATATTTGTCCAAATCTTCACCAAACATTAAAGGGGAATCCTGCCAATAACTTTTTACAAGGAAGCTCAGCTGACCAGTTTTTAAACCATAGAAGTCTGCGCATGTGTACAGACAAGAGAGCCATCTGAGAAACTTGCTGTATAGAATCCTTTAAGGCATCTACAGCAAAACACAGCACTCAAGGAATATCTGCCCTGTTTTCAGCAAGATCATCCTCCTGGTTAGGCCTGTTGGGCCGTCTGACCTGATCCTTTAAGGACTGGCAGACTCCAATTGCTGTGACGACTGGCTGAATAGCTGAACTGGCCAAAGAAAAGGAAGCCTTTAATAATGACTCCAGTTTCTTGTCAACAGGGTCTTTCCAGCCTAAGCATTATCCACTGGACAAGTTAAGTTCTTGTTTAAGGAAGAGACTGATGCATCTACAGCTGGCATGCTCCATTTCTTAACAAACTTTTCCTCCATGGGATATAAAAGGGAAAACCCCTTAGGAGGAACAAAAATCCTGTTAGGATATTCCCAATCAGGAAAAACTGCCTGTTCCAACAGCGGGTGCAGGGAGAAAGCCTGTGCAGCCTGAGGAGGCTTCAGGGACCCCAAAGAGGATAAGGGAGGCTCAACTCAGAAACCTCTGCAGGAGGTAACTTAAAGGCAGAACAAACCATCTTGGTAAGAGTCTGGATCAAAAGTCTCTGCGACTAAGAGGCTGATACCAACTGGACAGCTTCTGGCCCAGATTCCTCAGAAGCAGACTCATCTGCCGGGCCATCTCCTAAGTCCTTAGCATCTAGCCCTTCCCCATTCTCAACCCATTCCTGCTCCCAATTAGGAGGCTCAGGGGAGGGGCCTCTGTCACGCTTCTTGCCACCATGTGGAATGGAGGCAATCATGCCAGCAATCCTGTGCTCTAACCCGGCTAGGGCTGAGGACAGTTCATCCCTGGTGATAAAGGGTGAAACAGCAGCATTGATTGTAGGCACAACACCAGTCAGGCACAGCGGCTCAGATTGCCCAGAAGCCACTGGTCTTTCAGGGGATACAAAACTAGGGATTTGACTAGGCTCCTCAGGAGCTATTGACGACATAGATGTGCCCTTCCCTGTAGTGTTAGTCCCGCTTCTCATTTTTTAAGACATTGTAAGCCACAAAAAGGGAGTACCTGGGTTTAGTATTTACATACCTCAGAAGGGAGACCCTTTAATAGGGCTCACCAAGCCTCTATGCAACAATCCTGTTAAGCACCTTAGCCTGCCAAGCAACATCTGGTGACTCACGTGACCCGGGTAAGGAGAAATGAACCGCTGAAAAAAATACCTGGTTCAGAGCCTGCTCTGTGTCCCACAACTATCCCCTGGAAGCACTGCATGCTTGAAATGCACAGCTTAAATAAGCTGGCTGTGCGCCGGGACCTTCTGCACCGGCGTGCGTAAGCACGTGCACGGTACTGGCAAATGCTGTGAATCTTCACACGCCCAGATTTAGGCAACGATGTATGCGTGGCTCTGTGTTCGCACAATGCCTGTGGCGAAGCCGCGTGCATCATGGCAGCCAAGAAACTTGTAAGCATCATGCGATTGTACGTTCGCCATGGTGATTTAAGATACGCAATGGCACACCCATGTCCGCGGGCATCCATTAAGGTAAAAAACAGCCAGACAACAAGACAAAAAGGGTACTCTGCAAACACCCACAGCTAGCCCTAAACTCCCCCTTGTGGTCATCACACACAGGTGCCCAGCCTCTAGCTAGCTTGACTGATTCTTACAATCACTGGGGCACCCCACAATAAGTAAATAAGGGGCTTTCACTTTCCCGTCCAGGTGCAGGGCAGCCTTAGAAGCTAAGAGCCCAATCTTCACACATCACGGCGGGTTCCTGTCACTTAAGGACCTTCAAGGACTGGGTGCTCTTTCATGTTTAGGGTCCACTCCCTTGGACCTGTACAGCACCCTCCAGGAATGCCTTAGCTTTGTGGTGTCCAGGATTCCACCATGCAGGGTCCAGCGCTCGGACTTGGCGTTACAGGCAAAACCTTGCAGGATCCTTGTGTCTTCTTTGCATGGCTCAGGTACCATTTATTTAAGCATGTAGCCTGTTTCGAATAGATCCAATCCGTCAATCCCCTGATTCATTTAAGAGCAGTTTTTGGAACTAAAGACCTGGAGCTCACACAAACGTGCCCATCCAGCTTGCAGTCACTGGTAAAAAATTGAAGTGCTTCCTGTATGGAAGGGGTTTTATAGGGGATCACTTCCTGTCTAAGACTGTTTACCAGTGTCCATTCACCTCATGATGAAGTATAACCCAGTAGGTAATGAATATTAGCCTAACTCTGTGTCCCGTGATTGTTTTTTAGTCAGTCTGCATGGAGGAGCCCAGAACTGGAAGACAAATTCGCTTTGGTTTTCTTCCAACTTTGAGAAAAGGTCTGGAAAGAACTGTTGTCATCAGGAACATCAAAAGGGATGTCAGAAAAGAAATAGATCTTCAGTTTGCCATATCAAAACAATTAGGCTCTGGGCTTGTACTGTTCAAATAGAGTGCCCAAGGTACCAAGGTCAGTAAGGGCAGAGAAGGTGGAGCCTAGCTGCTGCCTAGCAATAAGGATGCTGCCCACCACTGTCCCATGAAAGTGGAGGGTGCATTGCTGCCAGAGGCAGGGTATTGCCCTACAAACTATATGCTGGATGGGGGTGTGATAGCAGATAAGCGATGAGCTGCCAGGAGGCAGCAAGAGGCAGTGGAGAAGCATGTGTAAAACTTTTAACATTAATGTTAAACAAGAACTAGAAGTCACTTGCCAAATAGCCTTTGTTTTACACATTAATATCAATGTAACATGAATGTCAAATTTTCTAGTTTGCAAACACCATGCAAACCTGTACAAATTTCAAACAATTGAAACATTTAAGTGACTCTATTGTTAAAAAAAAAAAAAAAAGAAAGAAAACACTGATAAATGTAAAAGAACAGTGTAAATATGTACCTTGCCTGCTGTCTGTGCCTCTAATCTAGCTACCTCACAATCCAAGGCTTAACCATGATTGAGCCCTTTGGAGGGCAAACCGCAATGGAGCTGAAGGTAGACAGGCAAGACTACACACTGTGAACTATATTTTTGGTGTATTAAAGCTTGCTTCAGATTGATATTGTCATCAGTGTGCGGCCTCTTCATTTCTTTATGGCAGGGGGACTTGCAGAGCAGGGATGTGCATCTCATAGAGATTGGAGGCAAGAAGAGAGCTTCCGGAGCAGTGTGTTCATTATTATTTCTCCAAATTCTGCTCTGCTCACAACAAACCTTCCTCTAAATTCTACAGGGAAACAAAATCTGCAGGATTGTCAATCTCCCTGGTACCCCGCTGCTCTCACTGGTTCCTCCTGCTAACTTCTATTCTTGACAAGACACAGTTGGAACATAAAGGTCGGCAGAAGGAATTGGAGGGAGCTTCAGGGGACCCAGGAGTTCGACATTCTTGAGTGTAAGCTTCCATTCAGACTTCAAAGAAAGAGGTCTTGTGAAGAGTACTACAATGGGGGGCAGTGGCAAAGTTACGTATTTAGTCTTCTTTTATAGATATGGCTATTTGGCATTTATTGTTTCAATGACAGGGTTGCTTTCATTTTATCTTTACTAGTCTTTTAAAGCAAAACTGCGCTAAAAAAAAAACTAAAAATAACTAAAAATATGTAAAAAGGGTTTTGACTTTCTGTCTTCTTTCTTTTCGAGTAAGTATAGAAAACATGCTTTAAAAAGAATCACTAAGCCCAAATTTATAAAGACCACTTAACACAATCTTAGAAGCACTGTCTTCCTTTGCAGAGGGAACACTTATATTGGAGGGGTTTGATCCTTCTTGTGAACCCAAAGATAGAAACCTCCTCTGGTACTTCCGGTCTCTCCAAAGCATCCTGCAAACTTATCGTCTACCTGTTAAGCGCAACTAATGGTGTCCACAAAATTTAAACACAAGTCACGTGACTACACCTCCTTCTCTTCCCCACACAAATAATACACACACATTGATCTCTTCTTGGTCCATCACAGAGACATCCCGTAGGAACCATTACTCAGACAGGATTGAATGCTTGACATATCAAGATTCCTGGCAGCAGAGTATATCTAAAAGGTTTTGCTGTAGAAAAATGGGAGTTGTTATCTGGTTGCCGTAAACACACTATCTTTGTTTAAATATCAGTTCCTCTGTATCAATACAGTTACTTATTTCTGATATTTACAGTAAGTAATTGAAGCTAAGTGGAGTAATGGCAGCACGTAAGAGTTGAGAAGCATTTTGCATGTTTATTCTTCACATGTGAGTTGTGATGTATTAAAATGGAATGCATCTGAAGTTAGTTCAGCAATTAAACAAATGGGAATTTCTAGATCCACCAGCTGTAGGCCATGGAGTTCAGCTATTTACGCTTGTACTTTATGTTTATTTCATTGCAAATGATCACAGCTTGAAAAGGCCTTGTCTGCAGGTTTACAGTTTTTAAAGCGGTGTGTCGTTATGCAAGGCACCACAATGAACGGGTGATACTTGTCAACTAGCATGCGATCGTTTAATGACCAGGAAGAGAGCAGAGGAGAGTTCTATCCTGGATCTCAGAGGGAGAAAGCTGAGTGAGCTCTGTCTGCTAATTTGGACTCAAAAACCAAGGTTTGCACTGTGCTAAGTTTTGTGGGTGTTGGGGCAGCCCCACACTATATAGAGAGGAACATGAGTGTTTAGTTTAGCGCCGGACGGCGCAGTTTTGTTTTCCGTTCTTTTATGTGTTTTTGAGCTTGTAATAATAAACCAGGCAAGCCGCCAGATTTTAAAGAAACTGACCTCCAAGCTGAGTCTTTTCCTCTGAAGAGTGATCCCCACAAGCTAATCTCCCATGTGGTGGACTCAGCAGGCATCTTCCTGGAAGATGGAGGATGTGGTAAAAGCCCTATTACAGGCCACTGCGGCTCAACAAGAGTGGAATCGTCAGCAGCGGGAAACCAACCTTTTAGTCAACAGGAGATGAACCGCCAGTTTGCGGAGGCCCTGGTGGAATTAAAGCAGGGGTCCGCAAGTCCTGTGCCAGTGGCACAAAAGATGGTATGTGCCAGCTACCACCTGCAGATGACATGGAGGTGTACCTCACAACCTTTGAAAGAGTTGCTGATTGCAAAGGATGGATCCACGAGCTAATCTCCCAGAGCGTTTTAAAAAAATAGGATGTTGTACTTACCATAAAATCCATTTTTAAGAGTCTATTGATGGACACACGAAGCCTTTAACTTTTGTCTTATTCTGCTGCCTACAGTAGGAATGGACAAACAAAAAACCGAAGGCCAACGGATGATAACCCTTCCTACTACCAACATGCCTCAGTTTTTTATGAGGGCAGTTTCAAGAGCATGATCATAGAGAGGGGTGAAACCATTGCCCATCAATGGACTCCAAGAAAAGGATTTTACAGGGGTAAAAAATACTGTTTTCTTTCCTGTCTATTGAGCAAACGCTAACAGACCCAAGAAAAAAAAACAACAGGGAACTGGAGACTGCCTACAGTTTAAAGAGCTCCCTGAAAGACCTTACACCTGAAACTGGAGTCAGATGGGGCCAAAACATCCATCTGGCATAACTTACAGAATGTGTGAACACATGACCAGTTGGTAGTCTCTAATCTTGGAAACAGTTGCTTAATGCTGAACAGCCCAAGAAACACTGATGAATCTAGCAGAATTTACTATGAAAAGAAAGGACGGAACCTAATCCTTGATACCATAAGCATGGATAATGGTCTGCCCGAGCCACATAGAGATGGAATAAGACGCTGAAACACCCTTACATGTTCCATCTGGGATAACAAAAGGAACTACATCCAGACAGTGAATAGAAATTTCCATTTGGTTACCTGCAGCTAGTGAAAGGGATGGAAGAACAATGTCCTGACTGATGCAAAAGGCAGACAATACCTTAACCAAGAAGTTAGTCCTGAGTTTCATCCAGGGACAGATCTAGCCTGTCTAAACTGATGGTGCAGTAAAAAAAAGGTCAGGGGGCATACTATAAACACATTTTCTTCATTTTATCCTCTACAGCTAGCTCTCCTTGTTTTTCTGTCTCTCTAGCATTCCCTGCTGACAATGGTTGTGTGTGAGTCAAACAGTGTGATAGATGTTCTGGGAACCTGTGTGCTTCTCTACAAACCAAAATGAACCTCTGACATTACTTCTGGGTAGTGCAGAGGCGGTGCAGGAGTGAACAGGGAACAAAGAGGGCATGTATAAGGCCATCAATTCTCAATCTTTTTTCAGTCATGGGAGCCTTTTAAAGTATGCAAAATAATAAGGCACCCCACTCCTGTACTGTATTTATTGGGCCGAAGGAAACTTACATCTGCACTGGATGATGTCACCCTTCATAATAACGTTCTCCCATTCCATCAGTGGTCCCCTTTTTACATCACAGGCCTTCCCCCCATCAGAGTACCCCCCTTTACATCAGAATCAGTCCCCTTCACATCAGAGTCCCATATCACATCAGAGTACCCCCTTACAACAGAGTCCTTAGTCCTCCATTCACAAATAGTTCTACCTTTAAATCTTCACTGCGGTTTCAGGACAATGGCAGAGGACAGGAGGCAGAGCAGGTTTGGGCAGAACCCAGACTTTGGTCCTCTTCTGAATGCCTGCCCTGGATCAATATCATCCATTTCTATGGAGTGGGCAGGCTGCCCACCAGCATCATAGTAACGAATGATGTAGTGCATACTTCCTAACTGTTCCCTCTGCACCATGGAAACAAATGACGTGGTGCGGTAGATAGAGGCAGCGCATTGTGCAGCCATGCCGACTCTGCATAGCTGAGACTGAGCAGTGCTACCCAGACCCTCTTGGATGTCACTGGTGCTGCGGGGTGCACAAATATAATCTTGGGGGATGCAGTTCAACTCAGCACCCCCCTAAGCCCAGCCCTGGATTCAACATGACTTTGTCCCTATGCAAAACTAGAAAGGGTTCTTAGCAAGATAAGGCCACAATTCAAAAACCAACATCATTAACAATGGCTAAAAGGAATACCACCTTGTGGGTCAGAGCATAGCCAGAAGTGTCTTTAATGGGTTCAATTGGCGGACCACAGAAAAGCCAAGATTCAGATTCCATGGAATCACAGGGGAAAAAAACAGAGGAAGCTACCTTGGAAACTAAATGAACAAAGGTAATAACAAAGGAGTGAGGAGCCAATAGTCTCTACAATGGGACAGAAATAGCAGAAACCTGGACCTTGATAATGCAGAGAGCCAAATGCTGGTCGAGACCCAGCTACAGGAGGGAGAGGGCTCATCCCAAAGAAAAACTTCTTTGGTAGAAGCCCTGAGACAAACACCAAGTAAAGTATGTCTTTAATGCCCGATGATAGATATGACTCGTTTTTAACATCATAGGAATCAGAAATTTAGAGATGCCCTGTCTCTCCCAACTTGGGCTATAACAGTCATGTCATTAAAGCCAGTGACTGTGGAGCAGGATGGAAAATTGGTCCTTGGAACAAATCTGGCAGAGCCCACAGAGTATCTGCCAGAAGCCTTACCAGGTTGGCATACCACATTCTCTTGAGACAGTCCAGAGCAATGAAGATCACCAGAATGTATTCAATGTTGATCCTACGAAGCGGACAAAAAGGTTTTAGGGAAGGAAAGGCATAGATCAGGGTGTTTTAGTCCCACAGAGCCACCAGAGCAATCCTGGTCCTCTGTGCAAAATGAATTATTCTCTCCAGGGACTTGATTGACAATGGCAGATTGTTGCATTGTAGAGGTCTGAGGCCAAACTGAGCAGAGAAGGCTACCATCAGGCCTATTACTTTCATGCAAAAGCAGAGAGTCAGATGACTGCTGCACTGAGAAGCTCAAATCTGAGATCACAGAGTCTAAAGTCTCTCCTGTGGAAGAAACACTCTGGCCTGAGCTGTTCTCAGGACCAGACCTAGATACCTTGGATGATGAGTGAGTTCCAGCGTCAATTTCTGATGGTTCAGGATCCATCATTGTAACGTCAGGTCAGCCAAAGCCACATTGTCCAACAGGGCCTAAGTTGCCAAAGTACCCCACAGTGGAGATGCCATGAAAACACACTGGGGCTAATACTGGGGCCAGTACCTAAATGAAACCTAAGGTGCAGATGAGAGGCCAATGGGCAGGGCCACAAACTGATAATGTTGGGGCACCACAGCAATATGTATGAAATTCTGAAGCACTGGAAAATGGGAACATGTAGGTATATGTGTCCTTGATGTAGGTATGTGTGTCCTTAATGTCAAATAAAGAGAAGCTAGAAAATCTCCTTCAACAGAATTTGTTGATTCCAGGTGAGTGAAGACATTCAGAACTTTGGGAGTGATGAACAAGCAGCTAACAAAACTAGCATAATACTCTCATGCTTTAAAAATAGGATAAATCATTCTACCCCTTGACAAAACACTGGTTCGGCCTCATCTTGAATATGCAGTTCAGTTTTGGTCACAAATCCTCAGGAAAGATGTTGTTAAATTAGAAAGAGTTCAGTGAAGAGCAACAAAATAATAAGGAGAATGGAGAACCTCAGCTATGAGGATCGATTACATAGATTACAGTGATTCACACTGGAGAGAAGGTGCTTAGGAAAGGATATGGTATTACATTTTACAAATATATGAAAGGTGACTGAAGTAACTGTAATACACTGTTTACTCTAAGGTTCCTAAAGAGAGGACACAGGGCTACGAGTTCAGGTTAGAAGAAAGGAGTTTTAACTTTAGATTGTGGAAAGGGTTCTTCACTGTTAAAGTAGCAAAAACATGGAGCCCCCTCCCCCTGGAAAGTGGTACTAACTGAAAGTGTTGACAACTTCAAAAACATTTTAGATGTCTTCCTTAGGAAGTAGAATATACAGGGCTATTGAAATTTTTAGTGAATAAAAATCAGACACACACACACACACACACACACACACACACACACACACACACACACACAGAGTGAATGGACCTGTGTCTTTTTTCATCCTCATTAACTATGTTACTATGTAACAAGTTGCAGTAAAAGGAAGGGACGGGAAGCAAAACTCCAGTTTGTAACCTTGAATTACCACTTGTAATTTTTATGATGAGGATGAAGTTCCTCTTTATGTTAAAGCTACAGCCATTTGTTCAATGCATACTATAGGGATCCGTTGCATGCTTCTGTGACACTGTATGATGGAAAAGCCCAGTAAATGAAGTCAGTGCTCAGTCCAAGAGTGTTAACTCTTTTTCCCGGCGGGAAACGAGATGTTTGAATCATGAAATTAGTTGAACAAAATGACAAATGCTGTGTACAATCAAACAAAGGGCAATGATTCTCTCCTTTGCTCCACTTACTTGCATGTCTAAATTTCAGCTTCAGCTACTGGGTTCTTTACCTACCTCCTGTCCGCCGTATAGACAAATGATGGCAGGCGGGATCTTCTCTCGTTCTTGGAAAGCATCATATAATGTCCACCAGTCTCACCACGCTTGCGTGCGCCCTGATTTTGGCAAAGAGATGATGATGCGTCTCTTTACCCATCCCATGTGATCAGCTGTGTCCAATCACAGCTGATCACATGTAAACACGGAAGTGCCCTTAATGGGCTCTCCTCGCCTCACACTGACAGAGTGTGAGGAGAGGAGAGCCGTTCATCGACTTCTGATCACAGGGGAGACCTGTACAGATAATCAGGGCACTGATCATCAGTGCCCTGATTATCAGTGCAGCCCCAACAGCACGTAGCAGGGATGCCAATCTGTGCCCATTGGTGATGCCAATCTGTGCCTATCAGTAATGCCTTTCAGTGCCTGCTTATCAGAGCCACCTATGAGTGCCCATCAGTGCTCATCTGTGCTGCATATCAGTGTTGCCTCATCAGTGCAGCCTATCAGTGCTCATCAGTGAAGCCTCATCAGCGCACATCAGTGAAGGAGAAAAATTACTTATTTACAAAATTTTCTGACAGAAACTGTCAGAAAGAAAAACTTTTATATTTAAATTTAAATTTCCGGTCTTATTTTGTTTCTTTTAGCAAAACATAAAAAAGTAGTGATTAAACACCACCAAAAGAAAGCTCAACTTGTGTGAAAAAAAATGATAAAAATTTCATTTGGGTAGTGTTGCATGAGCGCGCAATTGTCATTCAAAGTGTGACATTGCAGAAAGCTGAAAATCGGAATGGGCAGGAAGGGAGTAAGAGTGCCCAGTATTGAAGTGGTTAAAAAGCCGATTTAAATAGTAACTGTCACTCATTATTTTCCCATATGTTTGTAAAATGTCTTTATATAGTAAATCCTTTGTATGATTTACATAACTAGAAGCACAGCTGTGCCTGGAAGGTCTCAGCACTATTATTTTTTTCACTCCATAGACAAAGCTGCATTCTGTAGATGCAGTTTCTTCATAACAAGCAGCAAAAATTGAACATTTCCCCAAGGCACAATAAATGCTTCAAATACACTATAAAAACAGCTATTAAAGTGATTGTAAATGGTCACCTTGTAAAACAACCCATTCAGTTTAAAATAGAAATGAAAGGCAAAACATTTTTGTATAGATATAAAAAAAAATATATAAATACCTTTGTTTCCTTTTTTTATAAGTGATCACATTCCCTCTGTTCTCAGCTGCATAAGAGCTGGGGGGTGGGATGAGAAGCAGCAGCACACTGAGCTTCCCAGTGAATGGCTATGCAAAAGGAGGGGGGCGGTGTCAGGACAGGTCTGATCATTGGAGGAGAGTAGAACTGAGTTCCCTGCATAGCTAGGATGGATGCATAGCTTGGGTGGAGCCAAGGGATGCTTTGACATTTGACACACGAGACTAGGAAGTAGAGGGAAAGGGGGCCATCTTTGTGGCTGGACGCCGGAATCAACATACAGGACGCTGTTTTTATTTCACTAACATATTGTCTGCACTACGGGCTGTTTATGCTTTATTGTATGATCGTGCTTGCTTGCCACATGGGACCATGTTGTTGAGCCGTATTGGAAAGCAGCAGAAGGAGAGGTTGACTTGCTGAGGGCGTCTGTGCGAGTCGGAGGGACTACCATATCTGGAGTTTAAACCAGGCTTACTCTGACCTTCCATAATAATCGTCCTGTTCCGGTAAGGGTGCCAAGTGTGGTGGTGACACTGGTGATGGGCTGCACTCCAACTGATACTAACAGCTTATGAGTGTGAATACTTATTTCCTTCAGCACATAGTTGGACTTTGCGCTGCAGTATAGTAGCACTTTATATTTCATTTGTTGGACTTTGCGCTGCAGTATATTAGCACTTTATATTTATTGGTTATACCGGACCTGTCTGTCAGCTGCATAACGTTGTCCAGCATATACCAAGGACTCTATTGCAGGATTGTGTTTTTTGTTTAATAGCTAGAGAACTGACCATGGTGTGCTCTCCTGCCTAGTGGTGAATTTTTAATAGGAAAGCAAGGGGACTAGGAGAAGCACCAGGGATTTCACATAAAGGAAGCAATACAAAGAGAACAGGATAATTTCTCATACAAGTACATGGTACAGCAGGCACCTATCAGGAATATGAAATGTTGGGGTAACAAACACTTTAAGGAAACATGCAAATGGTTTTAGTACTTTCTGAGTTGCTAACCAAGGGCAATGTTTGTATAGACAGAAGAAGAGGAGTTGTAATTTCACTCTTTCTATTTTGCAACCAAATTTAGCCGGCAATCAGCATTTTCAGAGTGAGGTCAGGAATAGCAGCCTCTATATTTTTTTCAGTGCAGATTTTCTTTAGCACAAGCAATGTTTAACGCAATACATACAGTACAGTATATGCATTTACAAACCTCAAACTCTCGCCGTTTCTCATAAATTGGGATCAGCAGCTTTGACACTTCAGAAATGAGTTCATATCGCTCTGCTTTCCACAAGGCATCCACACATTGCTCAAGCAGCTCCACCAGCACCTCCTAATGAGATAGACAAATATAGTATTATTGACAATGATTATCGAGGTGAATGCTATCACATACCTCCCAAATTTTTGAGATGGGAATGAGGGACACCTATTAGCAAAAGTATGTAGGCATAGGACACACCCCCTGCAATGCCCCTTAAAGAGGAAGAAAAGTCTGCTATTTTTTTTTTTCAAGGCCCCCAGGTGGGTTATGCCATAATGTACTAGTATGCACAGCATACTAGTACATTATGGCAGACTTACCTGTCATATGGTGTCCACCCAGTACAGCGATGGGACCAATCCGGTGGGCTCCCTGGCGCTTCCATCTTCGCCCGGTCTTCCTTCCAGGTTCCATGCCTTCGGGCCACTTGATAGGCCAGGCCGCGATGATGCCACTTCCACGCATGCACATGGGAGTCACATCACCGCCGCACAGATCGGGGGCCGATCTGCGCTGTAAATGTTCACTGAGCTGTGCATGCGCGGCTCAGGGAACATGACAGCTGACAGGCAGAAGGTTGCATTTAAGCAGAAGAGACAAATAGGGTCTCTTCTTTCATAAATAACCTGTCTGTCAGCCATTTGAATAAAAAACAAGTTTATTTCCTCTCTAAAGTAGAATTATACAAAAATAAAAGATTAGTTACACCCACAAGTGCTTTTTTTGTTTTGTTTTTTCACCACTATTATTCCTTAACACCCCTTTCACACTGAGGCGCTTTGCAGGTGCTATTTAGCTAAAAATAGCGTCTGTAAAGCGCCTCAAAAATCCCTCCCCCCTGACCCCAATGTGAAAGCCGGAGTGCTTTCACACTGGGGCGGTGCGCATGCGGGACGTTACAAAAAGTCCTGCAAGCAGCATCTTTGGAGCGGTGCAGTGAGTGATGATACACCACTTCTCTACCACTGCTGCCCATTGAAAACAATGGAGCAGTGCTTCCAAAGTGGCTGCACACCGCATTGGAAGCCTGGTGTGGCGGCACTTTGGCCCCTTTTTAACCCCTTGTGGGGGGGGGGTTAAAAGTGCAGCGCTTCCGCTGCCATAGCATTGGGGATTCACTGCTACCGCCCTCAGTGTGAAAGTGGCCTTATACTGGCTTTTAACATTTACAAATGCAACAATTTGGAAATTGGATGAAAGGCACTGGGAAATACTTTTTGAAAGATAAAAAAGTGCATTTTAGATACAACTATACAGATCAGACCAAAATGTAGGGACAAATGAGGAGGAAAGAGGGACAGAGGGGCATTGTTCTAAATCAGGGACAGTTGGGATCTATGCTATCATACTATTTTAACAGTAACACGGATAATGATAGTACTCATATTTCTACAACATCTAGAAGTAGTATTTGTGCATCATAACTATGGAGCAATACTGAGGAGCAAAAAGTGGAAGGGACTGGGCTTAGCACAACTTCAGTAACTGAGATTGTGATTTGCAAACCAAAGTTCCTTTAGGAGCTCTACAAAGTGTAACTTTAGGGTTAGGAACATCAAGGGGACAACTGTGTGCATGCATAGTATTGGCTTACTGGAGATCACAACATAATCTGCTGAATTTACAAATCAAGTCAGTGGAGAGGGAAGAGGAGTCTTGAGCCAGAGGCACTTATCAAGAGGGAATAACAGCAATCAGGACAGGTTTTCTAATGTGGGTAATTGCTTGTTTCCTAGCAAGTGTTGGATTAGAGTTCGGTGCTCCAAGAGATTATTGCCTAGTCTGGCATTTTCAGGCAACTCCTATTTCATATTTATAGATACCTTTAGGATGATGGGCAGTCAGGGGGACTGACTATGGGTGTAAGAATCTGGACAAACACAGCAGGGAAGATGCTAGTTCTGAGATGCAAAAATATGCTGTGTGCAATAGCTAGACATTATTTCTGCAGTATTGGAGCAAACATGAGATGGATTTTGGGAGTTTTTACAATCAACACAATGTACAATGGTACAATCTTGCTACTTGAATGCTAAAAGCTGTTCAGAATCTACAACTTTGTCCCAGTCACTGTACCTAGCCAAACAAAGTAAAATAATTGAGTGGACAACTCTGTAGTCCATATATCAATTTTAATGGTCGGTTACAAAGAGTGACAAGCAAAACATTGGGAACAGCCTTAGTCGTAGTATGCCTAGCCAACCAGGGATCACCTACAGTGTAAATGTACGCTAATTTAACTGCAACACTGAGGCAGCGTATAAAGATAGATACAAAAAGTTCTGCTTACAAAATGTTAATATTTTTATGTGTAAGATACTATTCTACACAGAATACAGAGTACAATATAATCAAAGTTTTAGACACAGCGCAAGTATATACTCTAGAATGCTATAATGGTTGCATTCTCTGCATTACAGTAAAAAACCTTTAATGTTCAGCCTCCCCCATCTCTGTGCAGTATCCCCCAATCATGGATCCATCTCTGTGCCAGAGAGCCATGGCACCTCTCCCTCCCTTCCCACTGGACTCTATGGGGGCACTCGAAAGGCTTTTTTCTTTTCTTTTTCTCTAGTGATCCAGCCAATATGTGTGGTATTGTTTAGTTTACTTTAACAGACTAAGCTGTCCAAAGTAGCATTTAGAGCAGTGGTGGTCAACTTTCTTGGTATGGGGGGGTCTCAAGTGCAGTCCTTGACATCAATATAGTGACACACATAAAATTAAGTGAATTTTAAGTGTCAGAAACCACAGACACACTATCAAAGACTATGGGCGTGAAGCACAAGATGGTCAGAGACTGTAGACATAATACAGGAGATGATCAGAAACTGTGGACAGGATATTGACAGAGATTGACAGAGACTGTGGACATAATACAGAAGACGGTCAGAGACGGGACATAGTGCAAGACAGGGTCAGAGACTGAAGACAAGATACAGATGACGGTCAGGGACTACAGATATGCTGCAGGAGACTGTCACAGACTGTGAACACGTAGGAGTAGTTAGAGACTGTGGACATGCTTCAGAAGACAGTCATAAACTGGAGACATTATATGAGACTGCTATAAATCACTGCTATAACAGGGCAACAAGGAAACACAGATTAGTGGTTGCAGGGCCCCAGAGAAGGGTTGCCACCTCATCCCTTTAAACCCGAACACATATGAATTACACAGGTTCTGAGGCTAATTTAATGCAGATAAGGCACCAAGTGAGATTAATCACCACCTTAATCAGCCACAGAACCTGTGTAAGTAATATGTGTTCAGGTTTAAAGGGATGAGGTGGCAACCCTACCCTAGAAGGCTGCACAAAAAGTGCAAAAGGGTCACATGATGGGCACCAGGGAGTTAAGAGTGTCAGACAAAGCATTTAACACTGACGGGGGTTGATTACAATGATCATCTTTTATTCATTTATGAAAAGCCTTTTTACCAAAAGGAAATAAAAACTGTTTGCTGTATCTGCTTATAAAGTGTTAGCTATATTTTGGCTTTAATTTGTTTGTAAAGTTCATCTAAATCAGTGAGAGCCGGTGCACACTACAGCGATCCGACTTGCAGGGTGACTCATCGCGACCCCGCACAGCACGACTTCAGCGCGGCTTGCAAACGACTTCTGTCAATGCAAGTCGCCTGAAGTCGCCCCAAAAGTAGTACAGGAACCTTTTTCTAAGTCGGAGCGACCTGAGTCGCTCCTATTAGAACGATTCCATTGCACTGCATGGAGGCGACTTGTCAGGCGACTCAAGTCGCCTGACAAGTCGCGGCAGAGTGAACCGGCTCTTAGTCAAACTCTACCCTCTCCCCAGACTGACAACACCTGCTTTCCAAAGGTGTCTGCTTCACTACTGCATCCAGAATGTAGACACCATAAGACAGGGAGCATCTTACTGGCTGGATCACCAGGTGAAATAAAGGAAAAAAAGATGAATGCAGCAACCAAATCTAAGGATTACTAAGCTGCAATGTATTTTTGTTTTCAGGTTTAATATGGTTTTAAAGCCAGTCTCAGTGAATGTAAAAATCACATTACCTTTGCTCCCCCAACCAGTGGGAGTCAAGAGGACAGAAAAGCCCAGCATAAACTCTCAAGTTTATACAGAGCTGAGAATTCTTTCCCAAGCCCTGGGTGACAGCATTGTGTGCCTGCATGGCAAAACACCAACCATCGGCATTGGGACATGCTCCCCCATACCTTTAGGTAAAGGTTGTTTCCAAGGATTCCTAGTGACCATTTAGAATTAATCTTGCGCCAGTCAGAGTGAACTGTGATTAGTTGCTTTGGGTTACTGCATTTAAAATGAACACTCTATATTAAATAAGGGTCCAGCTGGTGTTTCCAGTGATACGGTCTACTGTACAATCAACATACCTACCAACATTGACAATTCAAACTAAGCCTATGACAAAAAAGAATGCACAGAAACACAGGCAGCTAAAATCATACACAAAACGCCACTCTTCCCATAAAATTTGGATATGGTTCCACCCCTTCCTGTTTCCAAAGCCTTCCAATTGGTTACTCTACAGCAGTGGTTCTCAACTCCTGTCCTCGGGACCCACCAACTGGCCAGATTTTAAGTATTACCTTGGGGAGATGCAGACTAGAATACTGCAATCACTGAGCAGCAAATGATATCACCTGTGATGTATTTCAGCTATCCTGCAAACCTGGCCTGTTAGTGGGTCCCGAGGACGGGAGTTGAGAACCACTGCTCTACAGGCAGCCACACTGTTGAAAGCATTAGGAGGGGCAGGGCCAACTCATGTTTTACAGTAAAAGTGCATGTAATGCCAGCTGTCTAAATCTCTGAATTCACCAGTCAATTTGATTTGCATTTTTTATGCATGGCAACCTCTGCTTAAAGCGTTTCTTACCCCAACACTTTATATTCCTGATACGTGCCTGCTGTGCCATGTACTTATATGAGAAAGTATCCTGTACTCTTTATATTGTTTCCTTTGTGTTACATAATGGGTTTAGGTGAAATCTCCATTAATAGCTGTAAATAATATTGTAATTAGAAATATATTTCAGTTAGAAGGAAATATATTTAACATATTGAGTGTTGTGTTGGTGTTACTGTAATTATTTCCACTTCAAAGGTTGGCCTTTTGTTTTCCTTGATCACATCTCAAATACATAGTAAACAGCAGCCTTCTTTGACTCATCCAATCAGGCTGTGCCCAATATATATTTGCTACAGTGACCAATTAGGGAGAATTATATTAGCCAAAGTACAGAAATCAGGAGAGGCATATAATGCTTTGTCACCAAGCTATGATCCTCTTTTGTGTGGGGGGACACAGCAGTTATCATGCCCCGACCTGAAGTGGAAAGGTAAACTAACTCCATACTCCTACATCGTGTTGTAAATATGGTTGCTGTGGGTAATGGTGCAAATATCATATAAGCCAGGGGACTTATACTGTACATTGTGTTGTAAATACTGTCTAGTGTGTAATTTGTATATACTGTATTATGTAACCCTATCAATAAATGTGTGTTGCGGATGGAACTACCTCTTTGCGTAAGATCTCTCAGATCTAGATGTGTATATGTACATACTACTACAATGATTGAGGTGTGTGCACATATACACATAACCTAGGCCACAAATGGCAACCACGACTTAAATTTGGTGGTCTCTTTCATCAATATCTCAAGGGGTTGCAATATCTACAAAAGGCACACTAAGAAAAGGTTTTTCATTGGAATGCTAAATGTAAACATTGGGTGCTCTATGTGCTTAATATAGAAATGGGTTATAAGAAATAGCTGTGTTGAACAGTGTGTAATCAACAGGGAGCCTACTGTTAATATACTGAGGAACACATAACTTTAGTTGTATATGTCAAAAGCTAAATATGATATAGAATTTGTATGTGAAGAAGAGTCCAGATCCATGAGAAGGAGACAATGAGCTGTTGCTCAATGTTTCTATGCATCAAGTCAGTCTATTTAAAACAAACAAAAACAAAAAAAAAAAAAAACAGTTTCCTGCATCTGATGAAGTGCATGTATGCAGATTAACAGGGATTGAGAGCACAGCACAAAAGATAGATAGGGAGGAAGAACAGTCTTTAGAAAATGTGCTACTTGTAGCTAATAATATTGGTTAGCGACGACCCATGCATTAGGGAAGCACGAGCACCGCCCCCCGCTATCCATGCGTCCGGCCCCCTGATCTACATGCAGGAATGCCGGACCATAGATTCCAATGGGGGGGGGGGTTTGGAAGCTTGTGATTAGAGCCAGAGGCTCTAATAGGCTTCAAAAAATTGTGGGCTCCGGGCACAGAGCACTGCGCTCGAAGCCCACCCAGTTGTGTGACGAAACGCGTCAGTTGGAGCTAGAGCGCGTCACACGCTAGCCCGGCAGAGCAACCAGCTGGAACAACCGCACAGAAGCTCCGAAGTCTGACTTCTTAAAAGTGAGTACACATGAGATACTGCTGCTATTGTCTCTTATGATACCCTACACCACTGAAAATTTGCGATTACATGTGGATACCCGGAATACTGAGACACCGGGGACGCCAGAAGGCGGAAGCCACAGTTTCTGAATACAGTGACACCCAGGACGATCCAGAGTTTCCCTATTAAAGCCGGTGAGTGGGGTGTGTGTGTGTGTGTGAGGGAGGGGAGCACAGCAGCGTTATCCCCCTCACCTCCCGCAGTACCCCCTCCCTTATAGGGCAAGATACTTATCTACCATTTGAACTTTCCTTTGCCTCCTGCCTAACTGTCAGCATTTCCATTAGAGGGTCTTGACACCGTATGGACTTAATGATTGTACTTTTGAGCACCTATTGATGCATTTTTATGTGGGTGCACTTTCTGTTAGCAATATTGTTTGATACATACATGATTGCCTTATATATTTTCACGTCTATATTTTTATTGCACAATCTATAATTGTTGCACTCATACACATTATTTGAGGAGAGACCTATTATTCACTGTTTGATTTACACGATTTCACTGTATCTGAGTAGCCTTTGGTTGCTCTTGTGGGGGCAGCAGTCTATGCACACACTTCTATCTTTTTAATATATATATATATATATATATACATCCATTTTTTTCACATCCATCTTGTATTTATACTATTTATATAATTTTTTTCCATATACATATAGCAGCGCCATACCACCCCTTATATTATAAACTTTCCAACTGAGCAGAGTAACCTGTGATTACTCTGCTTCAGTTTATTAATGGATGGGAGCCTCCGTCTCTTGCTCATGCATCTTCAATGCTGAGGCTACAGAGAAAGGGACTGGGGTATCTGTGTCCTCAGTCCCTTTCCCTGTTTCAAAGGGGAGATGTCAGGGGTCTGTTTGATGTCAGACCCCTGATATCTCAGGAAAGACCACCAAGCCCCCCCCAAAAATAAAAAATATAAAAAACTGACACCATCCAATGCTCTGCTGAGCTGACACCAACCTCTGCCCTACTAACACTGTGCACTGCCTCATACCCCCCCCCCCCCACCCCCTTCCCCAGAAGCAGCACTGTGATAAAATATATTACAGGAAATATGTTCAAAAAATAAACAAACAACATTGAAAAAAATAATAGATAATAAAAACAAAAAAGCTACTGACACTGTCCACTGCCCTACTGACACTATCCAAATCAATCCCCCCCCCCCCCCCAAATCATTGTAAAAAAAAAAATACAAAAATGAATTGTAAAAAATAATTGAAAAAATAAAATTGTAAAAAATAATAAAAATAAAAAAAATTCTGACACTGTCCATTGCTCTACTGACACCATCCACTCCCCGCCAAAAAGCATTTTGAAAAAAAAAAAAAAAAAAAATACAAAAAAATTCAATTGTAAAAAAATAAATAAAATAAATTAATAAAAATAAATAATTACTGACAACGTCCACTGCCCTACTGACAAAATCCTGAACATAATACCCACCGATGTACTCTCTGCACTTCTCACCTGCACATACTACCCCCCACCTACATACATTCTGCAGTCCTCACCTGCACATACTATCCACCACCATACACTCCATACCCCTCTCCTGCACACACTACCCACTTCCATACACTCCGCACTCCTCTTCTGCACATAATACCCATCTCCATACACTTCATACCCCTCTCCTTGCACATAATACCCACCTCCATACACTCTATAACCCTCTCCCTGCACATGCTACCCACCTCCATATACGCCACACTCCTCTCCTGCATATACTACCCACCGCCAAACACTCCGTACTGTACATTCTCTGTTTAACATTACTGCATTCTGCACTATGTAACAAATCTCAGAATCAAACCACACCCCATTTAGCCACACCCAATATTTAGCGCAGTTTAAGCCATGCCCATTTTTTGTGTGCCTAGGGCCCACTTTTTATCTTGCACACGGGGTCCACTCATTTCATGATACTGCCCTGCCTTATGGGGAACAATGTATAAACAGAAGAGGAAATACCAGATTTAATGTGTGATTCAGATGTCTATGATCTGAGAATTTTATTTTCACCAGATCCAAGTGTGAATGTCAGCGACCACATACCAATATAAATGTAACAATGTGGTATTGTTTTCTTTACCGGTGTCTGTAAGTTATATCTTTCAGGTTTAGTGAGGTCATGAAAAAATACTTACATATAAATCAGGTGTATGTATATAGATGTATATATACATACATATACACACCTAACAAAGGTCATGTATATTAGGCTAGGTATACAAACATGGTAATTATTAATGCAGGTTTTTATTTATCTTCCCCAAAGGATCGGAAGACTGCTGTCAGGAGCATCTAGTGCTCCTGCTCCTCATTTCAGCATCTGAGGTTTTGGCTATGGCACTCTCCTTGTCTGTCTGTCCACCTGCAAGATAATTAATGTGATCAGTCTCTGGGTGGAAACTAAACCTGTTATAAGCCAGCCAAACCCTGACTCGCATGCTTGTGATAGAGAATGATATGTGTGTTATTCCTGATCAAGCCCCCCCCCCCCCATCTGTCTGCCCTGCTCTGCTAGATTGGATTTCCCTGTGTAGGACTGGATTTTGGACTATTCCCTGAACTCAGCCTGCCTTTTACCTGGACTGTCATAGAACCACGCTACCTGTCTGCCAACCACAAGTACCTATTTGCTTTGCTCAGTTTGCATCTGCCCTGGCGTGGTGGCCAGGCACTATAGCATTGTGTATAATACCTGGGGGCAACTGAGTATCTTATGCCTTATGGGAAAGAGGGCTTCTATAGGTGAAGAACACAGTAGCTAGCTATAGTGTCTGACCACCGGCATTGGAGTAGAGGTGACAACTGCCATAAATATGCAAAGAGATATGGTATAAGTGGTATAAGTAGTGCTTAGTACAGAAGCTTACTCTGGTTTTTCTCTCTTTTCTCTTTCTGAGAAGTTAGGTCTGGTAAAACAACAGACTGTCAGTGTGTCTGCTTTGTTTTATGACATAGATAAACTACAATTAGGTTTTCTATTTTTTTTTCTCTCCTTTCTCCTTTCTTATTAGCACGTTTGCAAGAAACACATATTAATCCATTGGGAATTACATAAACTTTCCCTATCCATAACGTATTGGATTAAATCTCAATTAATGGGGGTGTCTGTGTGATATAATAGATGTGTACTGGTTCAGTTCTGGTACTGGTACCAAAAGCTTCTAAATTTTCAATCACCTGTGCACAGATATGAGATTTCAATCACCATAACTCGCAGAAACTGTAGGAATTATTATTTTTGTATTTCCCTGGGGCTCAGAATGAAGTTTTCATTCACTCTGACACTCAGAAAGTAAATAATAATACATTATTTTGCACCTTATGGCATCTTATGGATTCAGTATTTTTTGTGTTTTGTTTTTTTCAAAATTGACTCATGTCCTGTTAATGTGTGTGAAGGTGATATGTTTGCATGTTGTTGTTCTAGACTTCAAGTACTTAGAAACCCGCCAAGTTTTTCTATAACTTTTTTGTCAGAGTGTAGATATGTGGGTGTGTCTTTACATTGTTGAACGTTCTTACTGTTGACTGACTCATTACCTCTGCTGGAAGTCTGGTCCAAGCATCCACTACTAGTTTAATACATTAGGAACCTCTCAGAGAGGTAGAGTGAGGTGTTATTAATGGCTTCTTAGTTTTGTATTTTAGGACAAATACACAAACATCGGTGGATAAAGCAGATATGACCCAGACTTGGCAAAATACTTTAGAGGTAAAAACACAGAGGACCTTAAGGCATAGTTTTTTATGTTTGTTTTAAGGAGAAACCTCTGAATTGGAGTAATTGCAGTCAGGCCTAACAAAATTCTAAAATATATTTTTTGTGTCTCTTTTATTAAACAGAGTTTATATTTCTCTCTCTAAATGAATTTGTTTGTTGCCTGCCCAACTTAAACCTTTGTCTTAAAAGAGGATCAATTAATATGTTAATCACTACAGGAGAGGGAGTGCCTTTTGTATAGCTGCAATGTTTGGAAGCAGTTTCAATTATGTTTTGTGAGCCTATATACAGATTCAATGCTCTTTAACAATTTAAACAGAAAGGTGTAGGGTAAATACATTTATTGAAGCTCCCTGGTGTCATTTAGCTATTATCAACTATGACAACAGTAACACCAGGTTTTAGCAACACTCATGCAAGTATTTTCTTTGTATGTGTCCTCTCTACAGTCCTATTATGTGGCAGTCATCATATGTAGTTGTGACGGACCCCCATACTCAAGAGAAGTATGTCCACCGTATAAGCTTCCCTTGCTCGATACTAGTATGATCCAAGATCCCTTAGCCCACCTAGTTACTTGTCGAGACATCAGTGTAGGGTGGTAAAAAACATAAGACTGTTTATTAAAACACAGGCACAAAGAGATATACACTAAGGGGACAATCCCCCCCTTCTTTGCACAATGACTCAGGGTGGGGTAAACTACATTCAGTAACAAGAGACACACAGACAGCCTTTAGAAAGGTCGGCAGGAGAAATCCCCCTCCCCTCTAGCAGCTAGTCCACATACACATATACATCCCATAATAGGTTGCTCCCAAGGCAGAAAGAAATAATAGAATATTGGGATACAGCCACTTAACAATAAACACATAACAATCCCCCCACCTCAAACAATCTGGTAATAAGTCTGAAACAGTCTATGAGACCAAGCTCATACAATATTCCAACAGTCTGAAAGGTGGAATGAATTTGTCTTCATATATTTCTTGAGGGATATTGTTCAGAAATATTACTGTCCCAAGTGAAATAACCCCTTCAATCTTTACCATAAACCACACATATAGAACCCTGGATAACAGGGGTAAAATGAAATGCTGAGTCCTGTGTGGTTGTACTGGGAGTTTGGTTAGTGCAGACTGGGGTTCTAGGTCACCCTGTGCCCCTAATAAACACAGGGTGACTTACACATAGGAGGGCCCGGGGGAGGTGGAAAATGGGTTTCCAGAGCTCTGTAAGGTAAGCTGGGTTTCACAAGCCCCCCACCCAAAGTGACTCCTGTCACATATCTCCCCTTTCGGCAGGAGACTAAAATAGAAGGAGACCCCAAACAGGTTGACTTCGAAGTCAGTCCATAGTTCCAGTCCCTCAAATTGTCCCAGAGTGTTACTCAGCCAGCCAACCTCTGCCTCTCTCGTAGAACATACCCGCTGCTGGGGAGAAGTGCAAACTGGTCCTTACCCCTGGAGTCCTTTCAGTCACTGGAGAGAAGACAGGGTGGCTGGGCTCACTCCATCATGCTGTTGGAGATCTGGGCCACCTGACCAGCATCCCTGGGGTATACAGGTGAAGACTGTAGTCCCATCCATTTTTACTAGATGAAAATCCCCCAGTGTTTGCAGAGCAAGGCTGATATCCTCCTGTCCCAATTCCAGACATTTTTCTGGGGTTGTGTCAGTGGAAACCGAAGTCCCATCTACTACCACAGGAAATTCATCTTCTGTTAGTTGAGGGCAGAAGCCAGCAGTGTTCTACCCTGTTAGATCTTCAGCTGGGGACCCCACATCATCCACTCCGGCTAACTCTTGGGGGGGGGGGCGGCTTCCTCCACTCCCAGACTGTGGATCTGCTGCTGTGGAGGGAAGACCATTTCCCTTGCTCTGGCTGACTGTTGGGGAGGGTGGAGGACAACCTCCTCTCCCTTCTCCCCCTGGATCCTGATCTGATGCTGGAGAGTGATGGTCACCTTCTCACCATAGGCCCCTGGAACTGCCGCAGGTGTGGGGCAGAGGTCTTGGACCCTCTGTCCGGTTGTCAGCACTTCAGCTGGAGAAATTTCTTGTAACTCCACAGATGCTGCTGGCAGGAAATCCCATGTCTCTGTCAGTGTTGTGGGAGAAAGGCTGACTGCCTCTTCTCTCAGGAAGGCCAAAGCCGCTGTTGGTGCTGGGCAGAGCTCAGTGATGCTCAGCTCTGATGCCAGCTCTTTTGCTGGAGGCTCACCAGGTTGTTCTTCCTCAGCAGAAAAGTCTATTAAATCCCCAGTCTATGGAACTGGTGTCTGGGAATAGAGATTCACCATCTACTGTCCGTAGAACAAAGAAGATGTTACTGATGCTGGGCAGAGGCTAGCAGAGCTCTGCCCTGTTGTTAGCACTTCAGTTGGAATTTTAGTAAATGTTACATCCTTCAAAGAAAAGCCTATCAAATCAAATCTTTTTGTGATCTGTGGCTGGGGAGTGAGAACAGCTTCCTCTTCTCCCGAGCCCTTGAATCGCAAATGGGAAGATGAGCCCGCTGCTCCACCTCCCGTTCCCTTATCCGGCCGCTGAACAGATGCCCCCATCCAATCTCATCCTGTGCAGCAACAGGTTCACAAGCACACTGGTACTCTGCCCCATTGCTGACACTTCAGCCAGGATTTCAGGACTATCGGCTTGTACTTCCTGATAGTCCCAGGCAAAGGGAGCCCCTCCCTGCTGCTGAGCAGAGTCTAGCAGCTGTCTGTAGGCGATCTCCAGCTCCCATTCCTGAATGGCCAAAAACTCCAAATCTTCCTGTGCCCAGAGCACTTCTGAGACATTTAGACACCAGGTATAAAAAGTAGAACCGATGACAAAACACGTTAGATGGAGCCATTGCGTCATCACACACCCACGATCCCCCGGGCTGTACGAGTAAAGAACGCCAGCCGTGGGACGGAGTCTGACTTCTCCAACTGTTCAGTAAGTAGATACTTGGGATGGTTCTACTTTTTATACCTGGTGTCTAACTGGAATTTTCTGCTTTATTGTCATACATTTAATCCATCATATGGGGATCTTGAAGCATTATACGGGTCCAGGGACTTCAGATCCTTGTAAAGGCTTTACAAGATTGCCCTACAGCTAATTGGGACTTGATTCAGCTAATAGTGCTGACATTTGCTGTTGTCATTATATGGACTCTATTATTGACTTTATGTTTGCACATCAGAGTATCATATACATTTTTACTCTGTTTTTTGGCACAAGCACTTTTGGTTGATATTTATTGGCAATATATTTATTATTCACTAATAATTTTTATCATCTAATATAAATTTTTTAATTTCAATATTATTTTTTTCAGATATTATATATTGTCATTGTTTGGACTTTTGGGGTTATATCATAAGAATTTTATTTAATTTTATATATATATTTTATTTAAATTTTTTATGCATATTGCACTGCACTTTATATACTTCATATATTTATTTATATATTTACGTCTTATTAGCACCTATACACTAATTTGCATATTACCAATTGACTTGGTTCTTATATGATCACTACATTTTTGCACTTAGATAACACCGCCAAAATCCACCTTGACACCATATATAATTTTTCCATTCTAGCAGCTGGTTTGCAGTTGTAGGTGGAGGCGGCAGCTAATACAAATTAATCCCAATTTTCCAACACCCCTATAGATTCTCTTTATGGTATCTGTTCCTCTCATCTGATAATAAGGGATAAATTCCTGTGGTAGTTTGGAAGAGTTCACAGCAAGGAAGCACTATCCCACTGCTTGCCACCAATGTGACAGACCCCGTACTCAAGAGGGGTATGTCCGCCGTATAAGCTTCCCTTGCTTGATACCAGCACAATCCAAGATCCCTTAGCCCACCCAATCACTTGTTGAGACATCAGTGTAGAGTGGTAAAAAAAAACATAAGACTGTTTATTCAAACACAGGCACAAAGAGAAAAACAATCAGGGGACAATCCCCCCTTCTTGGCATAATGACTCAGGGTGAGGTAAATTACATTCAGTAACAAGAGACACCCAGACAGCCTTTAGGAAGGGCTGAAGGAGAAATCCCCGCTCCGCTCTAGAAGCTAATCTACATATACATCCCATAATAGGTTACACCCAAGGCAGACAGAAACAATAGAACAAAGGGATAAAGCCACTTAACAATAAACACATAACAACCCCCCTTTCCCCCCACATCAAACAATCTGGTAAAAGTCTACAGCATTCTATGGGACCATAGATTGTCAAACAGTAATTTAGTTTGATTATTCCTAAAGCCACAAGTAACTGGTGACATCACACTTATCTGCATTCTGAAATCAAGTTATTCTGTCTGCTTGGTTGACACTGCCTACTCAGTTCTGGGCCTGCTAAAGGTATGACCTCTTCCACAGCCTGCTAAAGGCAGGACTCATACAGTGGCTACACAAGGACGGAACTACGTGCACAAATGTGTGGCACCAGCCAAGGTTTTAGCCCATCAGGGTTTGTATAACTGAAAACAGTTTCAGTAAAAGGAGTTAGTGGTGAGTTGCGATGACAAGATCCCCCCTGGAGACTTTAAGGGTCATACACACACAGTGGTAGCCAGCAGACAGCATGGCAGAGCTATTTGCAGGCATATGACAATGGATGAATAAGGAGGGGTGATGAAAATCAGAGATCACCTGGCTGAAGGGGGTAACCATTCAAATTGTTAAACGTGTCAATGGGAAAGGGTCTCATTATTATGTTGCAGTATATCTATAGCAATTCTAAACAAATGTCTTTACTACTCAGAATTACAAGATAAGCATTCATTTGAATGTATGTGTTTTAGAAGTACTCCACATTAATAAAGTATAATCACAGAAAGCCAGGAAAGCTGGCCCAAAGGCCTTTACTGAATATGCTGTATCCAATTGGAATCACCATGGAAGGCTGTCCCAGAAGCAAGGGCAACATTAACCATATTTGCATTATGGACTTTCATACTATTATTATTGGACTGTTGAGAACTAAGATCCTCATTTGTTGTTGTTGTTGTTTTGTCTCTTTTTATTATTATGGACTTATTACAGCCAGAATAAGTGATGACTACAGGTACTGAGATCCAGAAATGTGGACTGTATAGATGGGGAGTTTAAAGGGTGTTTTCAAAGTTTTTATTTTAGAAAGCAATGACAAAAGCTCCAAATATTAAAGGAGACTGCACATAAACCATTATTTTATGTGTGGCCTTGGTTTCACTAGCCACAAGGGGCTGGCTGTGACATAATGGGCTTATGTGAAATCTCCATTAACAGCTGTAAATAATATTGTAATTAGAAATATATTGCAGTTAGAAGGAAATATATTTAAAGTATTGAGTGTTGTGTTGGTGTTACTGTAATTAGTTCCACTTCAAAGGTTGGCCTTTTGTTTTCCCTGATCAAATCTCACATGCATAGTAAATAGCAGCCTTTTTTGAATCATCCAATCAGGCTGTGCCCAATATACATTTGCTAGGTACAGTAACCAATTAGGGAGAACTATATTAGCCATAGTATAGAAATGAGGGGAGGCATATAATGCTTTGTCACCAAGCTATGATCCTCTTTTGAGTGGGAACACACAGCAGTTACCATGGCCCGAGCTGAAGTGGAAAGGTAAACTAACTCCATACTTGTACATGGTATTGTAAATATGGTTGCTGTGGGTAATTTTGTAAATATCATTTAAGCCAGGGGACTTATACTGTACATTGTGTTGTAAATACCATCTAGTGTGTAATTTGTATATACTGTATTATGTAACCCTATCAATAAATGTGTATTGCGGATGGAACTACCTCTTTTGTGTAAGATCTCTCAGATCTAGATGTGCATATGTACATACTACTACAATGATTGAGGTGTGTGCACATATACACATAACCTAGGCAACACTTTGTGTGAAATCCCTGGTGTCCCTGCCAGTCCCTCTGCTTTCCTATTAAAAACTGACCACGCTCAGCAGGAGAACACACTGTGGTCAGTTCTATAGCTATGCTGGGCACTCAGCCTGTTGGGGGGGGGGGGGGGGGGGGGGGGGGGGGGGGGGGGGGGGGGGGGGGGGGGGGGGGGGGGGGGGGGGGGGGGGGGGGGGGGGGGGGGGGGGGGGG